>JAODPA010007593.1:0-13768 GCA_025585075.1 Nepenthes mirabilis | reverse complement strand
CATTCTTTAAGTTTATACAATAAAAACTTATAAATGTTAAGCGCCAATAGTTAAGTTATAAGTATTTTAAGTAAAAATTAAATTCCTTAAATTTTGACTTGTTAGAGAAATTTTTAATATTTGGAAAATAGTAAATAAAATAAATGTCGTAACTTTTTAAAAATAAGGTCGGCACTCGATGTCGCCCCTAGGACGGGGCACGGGCTTGTGCGGCAGAATCAGCAGCTAACCTCTGCGACCTCCGGGTGGAGGTACTTTCGGCTTCCCTCAACTTCTTTAGGGGAACCCCTATCTCCTCTTCATCCGAAGACAACTCCAATAGCGAGCAACTTTTCTCTGCGTCCTCTTCGGATGGCGGGGGATTCACGGCTTCCCCAGACTCCTTCGTGGGACCAGCAACACGCCAGCCCGACAAAGTCCCTCACCTGGCAGCCTTGAAAGTTATAGACGTCAGGAAGTAACCCTGAATGGAAAACTTCACCATCTGGGGGTTGATGACGGCGACTAACTCCGCCGTATCCTTGGCATCCTCTGAGGACACCTTCCCGTGAAAGTACTCCGAGATTGGGCCCCATTCACGTGAAAGTTCGAAGTCAGAAGGCTCCTACAAAAAGAAAAAGCAATTTTGTCAATTCTTCACCGAATCAGGGTTGGTTCCCCGGAAATGGAAACCAGTTTTCGGAGACATGGAGACCTAATCTTCCGACTCCGTGAAGCGGAAGATTAGTCTCAGTGACTTTGTGTCGTAAGCGCCGGCATGGAGGCGGGAGAAGATGCACAACGAAACTAGATAACGAAGGGCGTTGGGGTGAAGCTTTGCCACAGGAACGTCCAACGCCTCGGTTAGTGCATACAGAGTGCACGGTATGGGGTAACGTAGCCCCCCTCTTAGATGTTGTTTGTAAACCATGACGAAGATTTCCGTCGGAATATGGAGGGACTCAGCCCCCCACCTATTAAAGGCTCATGAACAAGCTTTTCGAGAAGCAGATTGGCCGAAATATGGAGGAGTACGTCAATGACATACTCGTTAGAAGCAAGATCACCAGTAACCATATTCACAATCTGGTTGAGTCCTTCGATGTACTCCGCATGCACCAGATGAAATTAAATCCTTCAAAGTGCGTCTTCGGAGTATCCTCGGGGAAGTTCCTAGGTTTCATTGTCTCTCAGAGAGGGATTGAAGCAAACCTAGAGAAGATCAAAGCCCTCACGAACATATCTCCACCGTGGAACGTCAAAGATATCCAAAGGCTAACCGAACGATTGGCAACACTGTCCCGCTTCTTGGCAAAGTTAGGGGATAAGTATCAATCTTTCTTCAAGGCTCTAAGGGGAACGAAAGCGAACGGTTTCCAGTGAATTGAAGAGTGCCAGGCCACCTTTGATGAGTTGAAGCAGTACCTAACCAATCCACCGTTGCTGGCGTCACCAATAGATGGGGAAGAACTGTACCTCTACGTAGCGGTATCGGCAATAGCTCTTAGCTTCGTTCTGATATGTCAGGACTAAGACAGTCAACCGCCGGTTTACTACATAAGTAAGACGTTGACCGGAGCAGAGACGTACTATCCACGTGCTGAGAAGCTCGCTCTGGCACTTATCTTCTTTGCCCGTAAGTTGAGGCCCTACTTCCAGGCTCACTGTGTGATCGTCGTGATCAACCAACCGTTGAAAAGCATTCTTAAAAAACTTGACGTTTTTAGACGGTTGGTCAAGTGGGCATCGAGTTAAGAGAGTTCGACATCGAATTTCGGCCCAGACCAGCCATGAAAGGACAGGCTCTAGTCGACTTCATCGTTGAGACCACAACCTCAATCGTCGATGAGCATCATGCTAAGGACCTAGACCTACACGCGGGGGAGCCAGAGTTGATCCTTAACGTTGACAGTTCGTCAACCAACTTAGGTAGCATGCTGTAGCGGTCCTAAGGATCCCAGATGAATTTGAGGTGAAATACTCTCTCAAACTTGATTTTTCAGTACCTAATAATGTCACAGAATATAAAACCTTGTTAACTAGATTACGACTAGCCAAAAAAGCTCAGCTAGGCGAATGATCGTCTACGACTCTAAGCTAATCGTTAATCAGATCAATGGGAGTTTCAAGGTGTGTAGCCCTCTTTTGGCTAGATACCTGGCTAAGGCATAGGATGCGATTCGAAGATTTAATAAACTAAGCTTGGTCTCCATCCCCAGAATTGATAACTGGAAGACCGATCAGCTTGCTAGATCAGCGGCGGTCGAAAATATAGAACAATACTTGAAGGACATGAAGGAAGTGTTGAACACAGCTAGCATAGAGGAACATGAAGCGATGTAAGTCTCCAATGTCAAAAACTAGATGATGCCATATTGGAGATATATGACAGACAGAACACTACCAGAGAATGCGGACGAAGCCAAACGGATTAAAAAGATAGCCAGTTGGTACACCGTAGTTGATGAAAGACTACATCGTTTAGGATACTCGACTCCGTACCTCCTGTGCCTGACCCCCGAGGAGGCCAACTACACTTTGAGCGAGGTCTACCTCGGGATATGTGGATCACACATTTGCAGTAAGAACCTAGCGTTCAAAGTCATGCGTTAGGGATATCACTGGCCAACAATGAGGAAGGATACCCTAGAATTTGTAAAGAAGTGCGAGAATTACCAACTCCACGGCAATCTCCAGCACCAGCCGCCCGCGGAGCTTAGATCCCTCTAACCTCCTTGGCTTTTTTCACAATGGGGGTTCGATATTCTCGGCTCATTTTTTTTATCACGATAGGATAAGGAAATTCATCATTACGGGCCTCGACTACTTAATTAAATAAGTCAAAGCCGCCCCGCTGGCCAAGATCACCAAGCACAATACCCTGAAATTCGTACACTAGAGTATCATGAGCAGATTTGGCGTTCCCGAGGTCATCGTGGCTGATAATGGAACCCAATTTTCAGGTAAGCGCTTTATCAAGTATTGCATTAGTTTGGACATCAGACTAGTCCACACTTCAGTAACTTACCCCGAAGCGAACGGCCAGGTGGAGGTTACCAACCGCACGTTGCTCCACGGTCTATGAACTACTCTTCATACTATGGTCATACCGGATGATGCCTTGGGAACCAACTTATGAGACACCCTTTAGCCTCTGTTATGAGACTGAGGCTGTTATACCTGTGAAAATTGGGCTCTCAAGCCTCAGGGTCAAAGCATTCGATCCACTGGGCAACTCCCAAAAGATCAAGGAGCATCTAGATCCGTTGCAAGAAACCCGCAATGCGGCCAGGATGTGCACAGCCGCCTACCAGTAACGAATTACTCGCTATTACAATAAGAAAGTAAAAACGCGACAATTCGACATTGGAAACCTGGTCTTACAAAGCATAAAGGCTATGGGCAAGACTGTCAACCGGAACAAGCTTTCTCTGAATTGGGAAGGCCCGTTCCTAGTCTTCGCTATCCTGTGGAATGGAGCGTACAATCTCCGAACCCAGAACGGTAAGTTGATCCCACGGACGTAGAATGATGTTCACTTAAAATGCTACTACCAATGAAGACTCAGGTAACTCATCTGTCTAATGTAGGGTGTACTTGTAACATTTATATGTTAAAAAAAAACAATTCCTTTTCATGCACATTGTCTATTGTTCGTTTTCCACTTTTTTCCTTCTCCATATGCGTGCTTGCTTGCAAGTTAAACGGAATAAAATTACCTAGACTGTCCCTAAGTCGGACGGGTTTTCACCCGTTCGCCACTAAACCCTGATATCCAGGTGGCCCATAAGCGGTCGAATTAAATCCTAATTATCCAAACGACTCATAAACGATTGAATTAAACCTTGATCATACAAACGGCTTATAGGCGGTCAAATTAAACCCTGACAATCCAAATGGTCCGTATGTGGCCGAATAAAATCTTAGTCATCTAAGTGGTCCATTTGTGATGTAATGCTAAACCTTAGGGTGTTTAGGCAGCACACGTTTGGCACCTCTCCTTACGGGAGATGACACGGTCAGTTTATGACGGTCGACAAACGAAAGGAAAGTGTAAAGAAAACGCACACTTCAATAATAAACGCAAGAATTTTGCGAGTCCAGCGCAAAATGGGGATCCATTATGGAGACCAACTGGGATACCACACCAACCCTGATCTTTATCCCACGACCGTTGGGATACCACACCAACTCTGATATTTGAGAAACGCCAGCATTTTGCGAGTCTAGAATCCCGACGGGAAAATGGGGATCCACCATGGAGACAATCGCATGTTTGAAGTGGATCCCTTCCCGGAATCACTCCTCCAAAGCAAGAGCCACTTCTTCAAGGAGAAGCCTCGTCCTCAGGTCGCCTTCTAACACCGCGATCTGCTCTAGGGCCCTTTGGTGCGCATCTGATTCCTCTCGCAGCCTAGTGCTGGAGGCTTAACTTGGATGGACAACACTCACTCTCTCTTGAGGCACATCGTCCTCCTTTGAGGACGAGATCTCGATCAAGTTGCCGACCTCCTCGTCAGGTTGGAAAAATAAGGAAAAATCAACAAAGGGAATGCAAACCGCCAATGCCAGACCACAAAGTTATATAACTGGGCATACCTGACAAGAAGGCCCAACACGATCGAGGCAATAAGGGCAAGGTTCAACAGGCTCCATGTTGTCGTCCTCAGACGCAGAGCTCTTAGAGCACGACCTCTCGTCGTCGCTTTCCTCCGAAGAGGATGATCCATGGGAGGGGCTAGGCGTGTTATCTGGCCCCCAGTTGAGGAGAGTATGAATGTCGATCATGTTCTCATCAGCCAAGGTGAAGCCAAGATTGCTGTGGAGCAAATCACAAAGGTTTTTGCCATTATATAAGGCAAATTTCCTGCCTAAAACAGCCACACGGGAACCAAAGAGTTGCGTCATTTCAAGTCACGTCATTTTGGTGCCTGGCGATGCGTGGATGTAACCAGCCTGCCATGAAAATATCGCATCATTAAGAAGCCAGTGTGTGACGGTCAATGTTTCCAGATGACCGGCGGAGACTCTCAATTGGTTAACACTTTCAGCGACCAGCAAAGACTCTTAGCTGGTCAACTCTCTCAACGACCAGCAAAGACTCTTAGCTAGTCAATGCCCTTGACGACCAAAAAGGACTCTTAGCCCAAAAACGTTTTCAGCAGACCGGCGGAGACTCCTAGCCAGTCAGTGTTTGTAGACCACGGCAGGAACTACTCAACTAGTCATTTGGTTAGCACAAAGCAAGCAGAAAGCAAAACTGAAGAAAAATATGGCCAAGGCACAAAGACTTGAACAACGATGGAACAAAACTTTTCAATTAACTACTGGGATTGCGACCAATTGCTTGGACGCCACGTGGCAAGAACTGACAGAAACTGTCAGAAGTCATCAAGTGCTCAACCAGAGAACGAGGAGCACCAGACGTCCATAACTCTCCCAGAATGGTCAACATGTCCGGCCAATCGCTCTACTCTACTGAGCTCTCCGGATCAAGACTTACGGTTAACGAATCCCGTTGACATCTTCGCTCGTTGCGTTTTCTCATCAAAACTAACGGTTAATGGATCTGGTTAACGGTTTCATCCCACTAAGTTCCCGGGATCCCAGCTACAGTCAATGGTCTGGTCAAGACCCTGCTCCCCTAGGTTCTCCGCCTATGTAGCATTCCGGTCAACAGTACTGGTCAACCAACAACCCGGAATGCGAAACGACGAGTAACTTAGCAGGAGAAGCGCAACTCAATAGCGACGGCAAGTCCACATGTGCTGCTACCAGTAGCATCCCCTCTTGGACATGCAGGGGCCAAAAATTCTAACCACCAGCATTGGGGGCTATTGAAGGGGACGAACGTAATGGATAGGCCCAAAAGGAGTAAAAGGCTCAAAAATTGTAGCGGCCCATTCTTGCCAAGACGGTCAACGCTCGCGTTAATCGGCAAATGGCTCATATGGGCCACGAGCAGCCCACGATGAGCGTGACACATGTCTAATAGGCCCATGTGACTTTTTCCAAACCACAACGGTCGTCTACCCTAATTTCCCGCATCTTCAAGAAGGCAATATCCTCTATAACGGTAACCTCTAGAATCAAAGCACATCCCGTGAGGAAGGCGCCAAAGTCCACGCGCAATCTGCAGGGATGTCCTAGCAGTTACCATATGTAGAAGGAAGGAGATCCATTTCCTCGACCGCTACAGCTAGGAACGACGCTCATGCCTACTCTAATAAAGTAACGATCCCCCACAGAAGGCGAGTATTCAATCTCATTGAGTAAAGAAGGAATCCTACGGCCATGGCTATAAATAGCCATGGAGGTTCACTTCAAAGGCACATTGGCTTAAACGTACAAAACGCTTTCAAGCAAACTTAAGCTTCTAGAAGCTTTCTAGTACTCTTGAGCACCTTAATGCTCTTTCTCACTCTTTCTCTACAACAAGTTCCCAACGAACTCAGTATTTGGAGAAACTGCTCCTCATGAGCAACCACAAAACCGCTCTCTACGTGCACACTCCCACCAACATCCGCAAACACACTCCCCTGAATTCATTTATGCATTCTCTGCATCAACCTTCTATCCTTAGAAGGCCACTTACTGATTTGAGCATCGGATTATTTTCGGTGAGGCCAAATCCTGCCGTCACCTGACCTCCTATTTGAAGTCATGGTGTGCAGAATCTAAAACCAGACGGACAGAGACCGAAATCCAATAAGCAGCCTGACCTGAATCCGTTCGGTGTTTGGATCTAGGACGCATCAATATTGATATCGATTGTAATTATATTAGTACTAAACATATTGGACTATACATATTGATTTGGATAGATCAGAATAATTTTTTTTTAAAATTGTAATATAGTAGGATTGTATCGACTATATTGATTGATATAGAAATATTTTATGATATTATTGTAACATCAATAAATATTAGTATGAATTCACCCTTCTGATATGGGCCCTTAACTCATGTAACAAACAACCAATTCCCTTAAGATAATACATACAAAACTCCTAACACTCCCAAAATATATCTACCAAGATATATTTTTAAAATCACACGGCCAAATTCAGAGATGAACAATTCTAGCTTGAACCAGGCATTGGTGTTCGAACGTGATATTGAACTCCTATCTCACACTGAACATCCAAATCAAAAATTTATTGATTTATGTTATACAAGTAATATATCATGTGTTGAAACAATCTTCTATCTCCTGCATTTTTTAGATAAAAAAGCATCACCCTATAGCAATGGGTGCCTTGGTCGTTCATGAATGAGGTATACTCCTCATCTTCTGGCTCATTCAGAGCTAATTGTAACCCGAATACGCGTCCATAAAGTTCAATAACATGTCAATTCTGGGTAAAGGAAAGTTATCTTTTGGGCAAATTTTGTTAATGTCGGTAAAGTCGACACACATCTGCCATTTCTCGTTACTTTTATTTACCAGGACGACATTGGAAAGCCAATATGGGTATTGGACTTCTTTGATGAAGCCGGCATTCAGAAACTTCTTCATTTTTTCCCAGATGGCGATGAGCTTTTTTAAGGAATAGTTCTCCGCTTTTGCCTGATAGGTTTACGGTTGGGATCAAGGCCCAACTTGTGGACAATTATTTCGATCAGAATCTCAGGTATGTCAGCGGGCGTTCATGTGAAGACGTCAGCGTTTTGTCTCAGGAACACTATTAGCTTGGCACATAGTGGTCCGGCGAGTGAGCCCTCAATCTGCACACACCTCTCTAAGTCCTCCGGATTTAGTGGTACTAGGTCGGTTGCCTCGTTGGGTAGCGCCTGCTGAAAAGTTGTCTCGTCTCGGTGGTCCAACTCTCCTGTAGGTCGTCCGCTGCTACTTGGTGCAACTTGGGACATGTAACATGTCCACCCACTTACTTGGTCACCCAACACTTCACTGATATCGCATGTTGTTGAAAACTTTATTTTTAAATATAGTATTAAAGTGATGGCTCTGAACGCTGTTAGGCATGGCTGGTCTAAGATAGCGTTGTACACGGAGGACAGGTCGACAACCAAGAAGTTGTGCGTATGACTTGCCATTTTAGGGTACGTGCCCAGAGTGACCTTCAACTGGTTCTTTTTTAGTCCAAGTTAAAAGAAAGCATCAAGATAAAGCGAATCCTTAAAACTTTCATTATCAATAAAAACTCGTTTCAATTAGTAATCTAGAGTACCGTCTAAAACGAGTGCATATACAATAAGGGGATCAGCGTGTAGGAAAGTTGTTTGATTCATATCACTAGCGTTAAAGCTAATGACATTTTCTTCCATCTTTTGCTTGTTCCGCTCAGCTTGCCGCTCCTTGTGATCCGCTTGGGTCCTGACTGGTTGGGTCATAATTATATTGATCACTCCAACTGTGATCCAGTTCTATGGTTGGGATGGATCTGATTCTTCCCTGCCTGAGGTACCAGAACTTTGCCCAGGGTTTGTGAAAAACCTGGTGAGATGGCCGCTTCAAATGAGTTTCTCAATCTTCCATTGGAGCGTCTTGTAGTCCTCTATGGTGTGTCCCGAAGATCGATAGAAGTCACAATACTTAGCTAGATTTTCTCCTTCCATGTTCTTTAGTGGTTTGGGCCACCTAAGAAACTTTTAATCACGGATTTACATGAGGACGTTACCCCGTGTGTCATTGAGAGGAGATAGGTTGATCGGCCTGTACTCATTGCCATCACCTACTCCGATCTTGTGTCGCTTCCGGCGGGATTGTCACTGCCACCGTTCTTCCTCTTTCCCTCGGTTAGGAAAGAGCAAGGCTGATTGATCTCAGGACGCTTCTCCTTGTTAGCCTCCTCAGCAGCTACGTAGGCCCTGATGATAGACTTTGCTTCCTAAAAAGTCTATAGGTTAATGTGGGCCAGGTGCTTGAAAAACTCTCCGATGGCTGGAAGCATACTGGGCCAGGAAGAGGTCAGTAAACTCTCAGAAGTTCCATATTGAGTTTGATGGGAGCCAGTGGAACCAAATCCGAATGTCTCCCTTCAAGGTGAGCGGAAAGTATCGGCACATTGTTAAATCTTCTAGGCTTGGAGACTTAAATGGGTGCAAAAGTGATCCATGAGATTAGTGCTCCTATCGTAAGAATCCAGTATCGGCATCTTGAATTTAGCCGGCAATGGGTGATTCAAGATCTCAGCAGCGAATGAAACCTTTTCAGATCTGTGGCGTGTTCGATGTTCCGAATCTTCTCAACTTTTTCCCCTACTCAGGAGGCGTTCCCAGATCTCTTTGAATTGAGATAAGTTTTCAGCTTCGTTCTTTTGGCAGTGTAACGTGTTTCCGATCAGCTACTGCTGCTGATAGATCGTTCGTTCCGGGAGCCTCTCTTTTGAGCCTGAGGCCTTAGCTCGGCATGTGTGTATCGATGGTTCCTTCTTTCCAAACTCTCATCTGGGGACCTGTGGCCTAAGCGCCCCTCTAGCCTGGGACAGCTTTGGGCATTGGAGGCTTCCGTAGCATGAGAGTTGGCCGACCTCAAGGCTTTCTTGGCCGGCTTCTTCTTCCTTTGGCCTCCTCTCCTGGAGGCCTGGGCAGGAGCTGTGAAGGACGAAGCCCCCTACTTCTTCTTGCCCCAGTGGGTGTAGAGTATCAAGATCATTTTATTTATATTGCTCATCTGCTCCGCCAGGTTTTAGAGGAAAGGCGCGGGTGCCCCTTCGACTAGGTTACTAGCAGAGTGGTTTTGGTTCGAAAAGATAGCATTTCTACAAGAAATGCTAGCTTAGGCTTTGGTGTTCACCATTCTGTCTGAAAGTATTAACTTTGTAGAATAAAGTGTTTGCAGAGATAAAAGTGGTCAGCTATTTGTTAGTTTCTCACAGATGACGCCAATAATGCATCCTAGATCCAAACACCAGACGAATTCGGGTCAAGCTGTTCGTCGGATTCCGATCTCCATCTTGTTAGTCTTAGATCTTGCACACCACAATTTTAAACAGGAGGTCAGGTGATGGTGGGATTTGATCCTATTAAAAATACTCTTACACTCAAGTCAGTAAACGACCTTCTAAAGACAGAAGGTTGATGCAGAGAATGTAGAAATGAATTCAAGGAAGTGTGTTTGCGGATGTTGGTGGGAGTGCGCTTGTAGAGAGCAGCTCTGTGGTTGCTTGTGAGGAGTAGTTTCTTTAAGTACTGAGTTCGTTGCGAACTAACCGCAGAGAGAGAGTGAGAAGGAGAGTTAAGGTGCTCGAGAGTACTAGAAAGCTTACAGGAGCTTGAGTTTGTTTGAGAGTGTTTTGTAGGTTTAAGCCAGCCTGCCTTTAAAGTAAACCTCCATGGCCATTTATAGCCATGGCCATGGGATGTCTTCCTTACGCAGTGAGGCAGAATGACAGCCTTCTGTGGGGGATCGTTACCTTATTGGAGAAGGCATAAGCGCCGTTCCTGGCTGTAACGGTCAAGGAAATTGATATCCTTCCTTCTGCGTATGGTAACCGCTAGAGTTTTCCTGCAAATTGCGTGTGGATTCTGCGCATTCCTTCCAAGATGTGCTTCGATTCTGGAGGTTACTGTTATAGAGAAGATTGCCTTTTTGAAGATGCGAAAAATTAAGGTAGACGACTATTGTGGCTTAGAAAAAGTCACGTGAGCCCATTAGACATGTGTCGCGCTCATCGTGGGTTGCTTATGGCCCACATGAGTCATCTTGGCAGGAATGGGCAACTGCATTTTTTGGGCCTCTTATTCCTTTTGGCCTGGTCCGTTACATCCGTCCCCATCAAATACTAATATTTATCCACAATAGTAACACTTAATTATAAAAGAGCATACCACAAATTACCAAAGGCCAGTATGATAACAGCAGCAATAGAATGCATTCATCAAACAAGAATATTCCACTTATTATTATGATGTAGACATGGTAGGTGATGTCAACCCTTGAAAGTCTACTTCGGGGTACCTAGTTATGCTTGCAAGATGAGCTATTTCTTGACAATCTAAGTTGTAGAAATGTGTTACTTTTTCTACCACGAAGTTAAAATTCATTATTATGACAAAGGCAAGTAAGGAGATGTTATGAATGAAAAAGTTCATCCAGAAATTTCTTTATAACAATCAAAGTGCAATTCACCTTTGTAGAAATTTATTATTTTATTCAAGATCAAAGTACATTGATGTGAGATATTATTGTGTGTGGAATGTCATTGACTCAAAATTATTAACGCTTGACAAGTTTAGAACTGAGAAGAATGGATTGGATATGATGACTAAAATGATACAAAAGGGGAGGCTTGAAATTGCCAAACTATAACCGGGATGATATTAGCCCCCACATGATTGTGAGGAGAAATTTATTGGGTTATAGGTCACTTCTATGTAGGTCTCATTCCCATTTGACATATCGTTCGATTGCTTGCATGAAGACAAGTATATATTATATTGATCTAGAAAAATTATATCATGGCGTGCACTCGCACATGAGTACCAATTCCAAATTGGAATCAATTTGCATTTGGCAATTATGCAAGCTAGTTTGCCGTTTGTCGGTTATTCAACATGTTAATTGGAATTAGAATTAGAAATATAAAAATTTAGACAATATTGAAAATGAAATATGCCTAAAATGCATTATGTGTATTTTGTGGTCGCCTGCATTTACACATTAATAAAGTAGTATGTTAGCCAAGTTGTAGTATAAAGTAAATTTCTATACATTCATAAACACTTTTTCTTGCTACTCTGTTTGGTCTACCAAGCCTATAGCAACCTAGGTTCAAATCATCAAACTCGGCCAGACCGCTCATGCAAAAAATATCAAAAGGTAAAATCATTAATTACTCATTATAATTTCAACATTTTTCAATTAAAAATCATTATCTCATTAATGCATCACAAAATCTCTAAGAAAATAAGCAAAAAATACTGAATGTTATGAATCACAACCTAAAGTCTTCGTCAAAATAATTTTGATCTGTCACCTGACGTAATGATAGCTATTAGTTTTCAAAATCGTCTTTACCTAAAAGTTTTGTAGCAAATGCATAATCTCTCATTAGTGCTATATCAAAATATAAAAATCACAATGATAATATAAAATCTAATAATAAACCCGAACTGAAAATCTATAACTTATTGTAACTACAATTTCAAATAATTGTAAGAATAAAACACACTAAACCCTCATATCACGAGGATAAAGAGTCCGAATCTCATCAACAATACATGAAAATTCATCTGGAGTCTAACATCACAAGGAAGATAGGGATACCCTGAACCGAATATTAACATGAATGACCTAGATAACAATAATTATCATGAATTTCACAAAATCTGAATATCATTAAATCTAATATATGAATCCTATTAAATGCAATTCATAGATTCAATTAAATCTCAAACTCAGGAAGTATCCATGGTAATAAGGTGACAAGAAGAATTTTCTAAATCTTATTCTACTACCATTAACCAAAGGTCGCATATACTTAGCACCGATAGCTAGGTACATACCATGAGGTAATTAATACTCACAAGTTTGACATATAATAAAATAAATGGTTTATTGAGACTATACCAAATAAAGTACAAATATTTCATCAACGCACATTCCCCCCACCCAGGGTATAGGAATAACCAACCCCTTTGCTCACCTAGAACAGAATCATCTCAACATATCAAAACTAGAATCTCTCACCGTGATATTTATCGATAAAATACTATACGATGATCATATGGCTATTAAGCAATATACCTCATTACTATCATGATACAAAAATTTGTATCGAATAACTATTGATTAAATTAAGGTGTCATATGTTTTATATTTTTTTAATATCATAGTGTTTTTATATAATCTTTTTTACATTGGCTGTAAGAAGTCAACAATATATATCACATAATCAAATATAAAGCAGAGAAATTTTACAATTATAACGATAAAAATATTGTATGTTGTTGATCAAGATTGCACTCACACGATCACGACGAACACAAAGAAAATCGTCATAGAGGGAAATGACAGAAATCCATAAACACACTAAGCATCTGACTACCATCATCACACTGGACACGATAGCTCACTAAGTCTACAACTCCTAATTAATGCTACTAGACACCTAATTCTACCACTAAACCAAAATTAACTCAGTCCTCTAACATTCGAGCATTCACTCATAGGTCAACACATACATCAACTTGTCAGATTTTACCTAAATAATACTAACCCTACCTATCTACTAAGCGAAATTCTAAGGACATAAAAACAACAAATTCTTCACTAGTAATAAATTAAAACAAAATAAAACAAATGGAACAGTTCATACCACTTTACCAAAATCTTCTGACAGCCAGAAGCTTAGTTTTGCATCACATTATTCATACCTTCCAGATGCCGGCACTATAGCTTCAATTTGTGGGCAACTTTCTTATGCGGTTCTAATCAACAAGTCACTTCATGATGCTATTTACATGGTAAGCAAGAGTTTATAATTTCCTTTGTCAATTATTCCCCCAATTTTCTTATCACAAGGGCGCTTAAATAGACTCATGGGGAGGAAATTTGGGAGGGAAAATTTGTTACAGGAGAGAATTGGCTGGCTAGCAAACAGTTTTAGAAAATGCCAATGAGTTCGGGTAAGGAAATGGAAGATTCAGTTAAGGGACATTTGGCAGATGAGAATAATGATAGGATTCAACCAAAATACACATAATTTGGCGCACTGGAATCAATCCAAACATCTCATCAAATATCAACTATCAAACTCATAAATATAATGAATATAACAATATATAGCATTTTTGATGTAAAAAAGTAATATCCCGGATTTTA
>JAODPA010007582.1:0-13770 GCA_025585075.1 Nepenthes mirabilis | reverse complement strand
ACCGGACTTCCTTTTACCAAGGGAAGTCCGGATTTCCTTTACCATTTCCGGTCAACATTTCGTTGACCGGATTTGATGAAGGAAACATTTTCCTTTGACATCCTATCACTCATTTAACAATTTTTCGGTCAACCTGCGTTGACCGGACCCGGACCCGATTACTAACCCTTTTTAGATTTTACCAAAACTTTGGGTTGTTACACCTCCAGATGACACAATGGAATGATTTACAACCAAGTGATCATAAAGGCGAGGAGAGGCCCGTCCAGCAGAATTAGAACGCTTCAATCCATATTTCCGAGCAATCCGAGAGATAGAATCAGGAGTAATTTCAGGATCAATCTTAACTAACAAATTAGGAGCCGAAACCACCTCACCGCTTTCATCAGAGACCCCAGCAACAGGCAAAGGCACAGCAATCTGCTGTATGGATTCTGAAGCTATTTGCTCTTCAAGATCCGCACAACAGTCCCCAGACATACAAGCCACAACATTCAGTAACTCCTCTTCAACTTTAGAACCACCATAAGCACTAGAAGTAACAGCAAAAAGGGGGCCAGCACCCAAACCAGGGACGGTCAAAATGTGCCCCTCAACAGAGTAATCAGACCTCATTAGAGATGAGTCGACCTCAGGCCCTTGACTCCCTCCAGACAAGACCCGCAGGGGAGCTAGCTCCATCAAAACCCCCAGATTATTAGCAACTGTGACTGGTTGTTCACAGCCACAATCCATAGCCAACGAAGAAGAATGTTGCTCAGACTTCAGACCCACTGCCTCCAATACAGAGCAGCACTGTTGGGGACTACATTCGAGCAGGCCATCATTATGTTTCAAAGCATAACCCCAATTCTGCTGAACCATAGTTACCATACCCCGGTCAGAAGAGGTATCAAGCTTTCCAACTGGGAACTCCATAACAGGAGATGCAAGTTTAACCTCCTCAGCAACAGGAAACGAGTCCTTTGGCATGACTGCAGGCCTCTTCAGCCTGCTTTGGAAGCTTTTAATAGCCGCCTTTAAGTGATAAGTAACATCCACTTCAACCACCCTGGAAGGTGCAGCATCAAACGACAGAATCTTAAGTTTTGCTGGTCGAGGATCATCCTTATTCAACTCAACACAGACTCTAGCCACACTCACCCGATGCATAGTGGCAGTTTTGGGATCGCACAGGATTGGTTTACCAATCCTACTAGCAATCCAACTCAATCCCATTGGAGTCCAGAGTTCTATAGGGACGTTGGACAACGAAATCCACTCTGGGACCGACATAAGGGATTCAGGATCCAAGCTCATTCCCGTAAACCATCTTTTAAGGAAGATAGGTGATTTTTTAAAAGCCCAGGGACCTCGAGCTAAGCATTTCTCCATGAGAGATACGGAGTCAAATTGGAAAAAAAATAGACCGGTTCCATTGATAGCTACGTGCCTCAATCCAAACCTAGCCCAAATTCTTCGGGCGATGCCATTGACCACCAAATAGTGGGGGGTTTTTTAGGGAAGAAACCCACCAAGGTGGAGCCCCATATTTCGGAGCATTGCTGCACAACCTCAGCAGGAGGTGAGGATGGGTTGTCGAAGTCGTTCTCAGAACATGGAGGAAAAAATTTGAGGGAGGCAAAGGATCGGGGACCCTTACCCACGGTGACTTGAGCCCATGATTTTGCAGAAGCGTGGACGGAACCAGGTTTTAAAGGCGAGCCATTAAAATGGAAAGATTTCGAGTATACCTTGGCCTCAGAATCCTTTGCATTCGAGAGAACTCCAGATTCTTCAGCAAGGTGGAGGGAAGGGGACACCGGTGCCGATGGGATACAGGAACCGATATCCATAGCCCCAACCTACGACAGGAAATCGGCATCCGGGCCAACAGGGGAGGCCAAAGATTTAACAGGAAGAGCCGGAAAGTCACGCTCTTCAAACAGCACCGTCGCTGGCCGAGAAGGAGGAGAGTGAACCAGAGGACCGGGGGGATCGAGAACCGGGATTGGGACAAGGGGAACCCCCATGAGGCCGGCCATGGCCGGCGGCGACGCCGCCAGAGCCGAACGGGCAACAGAAGCGATTTCAAATTTGAAATCGAGGAGAGAGGAGAGAGGATCTCGTTCGCTGAGAAGCGATGTGAAACATGGTTTATTACCATGTTTTTGGTACCTAATTGTGCTGTGATGTTCTGAGACGAGGGGGCTGCTGCTGGAAGTTGTGAAAACAGCTAATGCCCTATGTACGTTTCCTCATGCTGAATTAAGCTGTGAGGGGATGTTTTGATTTTTCTTCTCTGCAACGTTGTTGGAACTTCTGCTGGGGACTCAAGGTTGATGCTGCTGGTCTCATGCCATGCTACTGCTGGAGAGTAGTTGATACCGGTGTGAAGCTGGGGTAAATTGCTGTCAGTACCGGTTTTAGCCCAGTGTAATTGTCTGCCCCTGTCTTTCTGAATTGAGGATGTAGGTGCTGAATAGGTTGCATAATCCTTTTGCGATGTTGTGAGATACCCTGATGAAGGTTGAAGCTATTGGCATTGCTGATTCGTACTATTGGCAACTAGTTTGTTGCTAGGATGCAGATGATCTCGATGTGGTTCTTGGCTGAAACCCTATTGGTGCCGATGTTACAGAGCCCTCAACTACCCTGTTGATATTTAATCTTTGTTGAGTAAGCAGGTGCTAGAAAGGATGCAGGCTCCAGTGTACTGGCTCTTTGTTGTGTTGCAATCACTTTTCCTGCAATTGGTGTAGAGTTGCCCAAGATGCCTTGGTCGTGTTGCTCGTGTCCGAGTCCGGTAGGATGAGTCCGAGACCCCTTTGTACCCGGATGCTTCTGCCTGTGCCCTGGTGGTGTCCTCGGTCGATTGATGTGGATGCAATGTACTCTCTCTGGCCTTTGTAAAACTAGGTCGTGGACTATGTTGCTGGCATTTGCATTTTTTCTTCTGTTGCTTTGTTTTCTGATTTTGGATTGGTGGCGATTCAGTTTGCTCTAGATTTGCATGTGGCAAGCTTAGATGGTGCTCATCTAGGTGTTTTATTGTGTCTTTCATTTTGTTTCATGATTTGGTTCATGGTGGTGCTCGGGAAATGCCCTAGCTCGATGTTCTATGTCTAAGTCGGCGAAACACTTGGAGCTAGAACATCGGTTTGTACTTTCGTTTATTTTAAATTCAATTACTTACCAAAAAAAAGATCTTTTTGGGGATCTTATGGATTTGTTTGGTTTTTTTGCCGAGATGATTGCTAAATGCCGAGAAGACTGAATTTGGGTGTGCTGGTCGGTAGTTGCTGACCGAGGTGACATTGCAATTGTCCGAGGTGGTGGTGCAAACAACCGATCTGGATTGCCTACCTGTTATCTGAGATGCCTCTGACTGAGCTAGTTTTTTATCTGCTACAGTGAAGACCGAGGTCTTCATAGGCCCTCATCTAAGATTTTTTTCCCAAGATGCTGCTGGAGCTGAGGTGTCTTGGTTGAGTAGCCAGTAAAGAACCGTGATGCAAAATGTATGTGGTGGTTGCCAAATGGGCGAGGTGTTGCAGTTAGTTTAGCTTCTGTTAGAATTTCTAAGATATTAGCTTTTATGTTGATTTCTTGTTTTCATGACTTTTTTCATGTTGTTCAAGACTTGTATCATGTTGCTCAGGGGTTGCCAGTGCTACTATGCTCTACCTCCAAGTCGGCATAACACTTGGGATTAAAACATAGGTGTTTGTAATTTTCTTTCCATTTTTTAATGCACTTACTTACCAAAAAGAGTTGGTCGTTAAACAAACCGCTGTTTTTTGAAAAGGGGGGACAAACCAGAACACACCGTCGAAGACGACGGTGTCTTCCCCTGTTCTGTCGGATGGGGATGCAGATGGGCATCGACCTATGGTACCGAAGTTTCTGAATTTGTGCCCTTATTCCATGCCGGTGCAGATGATTTCATCCCAGGCTCTATCTAATGATGCGGATGATGGATTACGGTGTTATCCGTGGATAAGCAACCTGTGGATAAGCTGCAGATCTGTCCCCAGTGGAAAGGCTCTGCCCTCTGGGTTGTTATCCGTGGATAAGCCGCCCATGAATCCTCCTTCTTGGTCTGATATAGTCCAGAACCGAGATAAGCAACCCACCTATGATTTGAAATTCTTCCCTCCGCAGAGTGTGGATGGAGAGGTAGCTTCAATCTCTCCTCCTCCAGAGGTTATCCAACAAAGTTTGGAAATGTGGGGGTCGACCTTACTTGGTTACTCTGGCAAAGCTCTGCATTTTCAAGCCGTTAACCACATTGCTTTCCATATATAGGCACGTTTTGGCATTCTTCATGTTGCCGAGTCTGCTAATGGCTTCTTCTTTTTCCGATTTCCATCTGATACTCATCTTGAAGCTTCTTTGGCTAGAGGCCCTTGGGTTTTTGGGGGAACAACCTCAATCCTTCAACGATGGCAACTGGGAATGCCATTGGTTAAAAAGGAACACATATCCCTTCCGGTTTGGATAAATCTATGGAACGTCCTTGCCAAAACTGTACCCCTTTAGGGCTTAGCTGGATCGCTAGTGATATGGGAAAACCACTTCAATTGGATACTAATACAACTAAGCTAGACCGTCAGCTTTTTGCTCGTGTGCACGTTGAAGTGAGGATTGATGAGACTCTTCCTAAAAAAATTTGACTTAACTTAGGCCAGTTTGTTGCTGATGCAGATGAGTCTGTTGTTGATGTAGTAGTTGAATACCAAGGTGACCTCTTGAGATACAGCAACAATCGGGAGCATAGGCCTAATTCTGTTCAGTGTAAAATGAAGATAGAATTCCGTCCTCGACGGAAACAATTCCAACCAGTGGTCAGTGGTGTTTCCTCTTGAGATATGGGTTTCCACTCTTGACGGATTGCACCTTCCACGCAAGAAATGATCTTCCGTCGCTATGCCATTTAGTTATTTTTGATGCGATCTCTCTTAAGTCGAAAGTGGAAAATCAGAAGGATTCTGCTTTTGATGAGCAAATGGTGCCAGCATCTGGGATGTTTGGTGGCTTGGAGGAGCTTTCCTTTGTTCTGAAAATGATTGTGTCGGCTCCGGAGGTCACCTGCCTATCCCATGGTAATAACTCAACTAGCAGGTTCGGACTTGATTCAAAGCCTCCCCCTGCTGATGCAGCTTCTACGAATCTTTCGGTTGTTGTCTATTTAGGTGCAGGTTCTATTGGTATACAAAATGAACCAAAGCCTTTGATTAATTTGATTCAGATTGATGGTTTTCAAGAAACCTCTCTTATTGAGAGGAAACCAGAATTGTGTTCCTTGGATGTTGACTTAGAGTTAACTCCCGACTCTATTTCAAGACTCTCTAGTAAGTATCTCCTGGATAAGTCCGGCCTTGCCGAGGAGACAGTGGGCGTTGAGGTTTTTGAGACCGGCGACCAACGGGTCCTTGATTGTATCCCTGTTAATGCTTCTGCTCAGATCCCAGAGGCCACGGCAGCGGAGGATATTGATAATGATCCTATGGGTTATGCCCTCCAGAGTTTGATAACGGGTAAAGATGTTCGGCTACACCTTAACTCACTTGCCCCGGATCAAAGATACATGGTTTATGCCTTTCTTGATAGATGTTGGTGTGATGTAACTAAAAAGACAAGGGATGAGTTCAAATCATCCTTTCCGTTGGATGAGGCAAATATGAATTGCTCCTCGGGTGCACCCATTGAAGCCCTCAGATTGTTGATGGTTGCTAAATCTTCTAAACCACACATTGACTCATTATCTCCTGATGGGATGCTGGTTATTTTTGGTTTTCTTAGTTTCATACTGGAATTAAAAACTACTAGACCATCCGATCATTTTAGCAATGTGAATGAACTTGTAGCGGGCCTCCATCTTCTAGATAACTCTAACTGCTCACAAACGCTAGACGACCACCGTGTAAAGGATGTGCATCATAATCTAGGTATTATGGTGCAAGATGGAGCCAGGAACCAAACCATGTCTAGCAAAAAGCGAAAAGCTGGCTCTAAGAAATCTAAGGGTTCCTCTGGCACGAAAGCCGCTTTGTAGCCGTCAGAATGCAAATTCGGCCTGTGAGGCTGTGTTTTGATAGTGCTTTAGGCCAGTTTGGGTTATCTTGCTATCGTGGCTTATTTGGCTACTAGGTTGCAGTTTTTTAGCTGTGTGGAGTCGAGACCGGTTTGGTCTTGCTGACGTGGTCTGAAGTTTTTCTCCTTGTCTCTTATGCCTCAATGTGCGGTGCGTGCTTTTTACTAGAATGCGCATTAAGTCTAAGGACTCTGTGAAGGAGGTAGGCCCTCGTCTAAGGACTATGAAGTTGGGATCCTTGCTTTGGATGTAGTTGCCCGAGATGCTATGGGCTGATGCTCCTGTCTGTGGCAAGATGGGTGAGTCCGAGACTTCTATGCACTTGGATGGTGCACCTACCCGATTGGTAGATTTTACTAGTTTGCACATGCTTGTGTGCGTGAATGGGGTCTGCTTTGCTGACATTGATTACCTCCTGGTTAGATGGATGGTGTGTGGTGGTATTTGCTTGGTTCGATAACCTGCTGGTGTGGCTGGTTGGAATACCTCCTGGATAGATGGAAATTAGTCTGGTGTGCTGGCATGTGAGCATTCCAATTACTTCCCTCTCTTGCTCCCGGTTTGGGCAACCTGCTCCAACCGCTAATGTGGACAATTTTGTTGCTTAGCATGTTTGATGCTGTGTTTTGCCACCAAAGCGGCTTTGGCCTGGTGGTTAAAAGGGAAAAATCCCTCATTCCCCACGCAGATTCAATTCCCCGCGGCGGTATCAGTGGTACTGTGCCTCCCAAAAAATCCTTCGGAGTTTTTGGGTTATGGGGCCGCAATGCGGTGGGGCCAGTCACTTAAAAAAGCTTACCCTTAACACAGTTTTACTTACCAAAAAAAAAGATATTGTGTTCTGCCGGTTCGTTCTTTGCCAGGATTTGTGATGTGGTTGGTTTGGGCTCTTGCTGACGTGGCCCTGTCTGCTAAAGTTGCTGGTTTGCCGGTTTGCTCCTCATCCATGTTGCCTCTTCCTCGGTTAGGCTGACGTGGAATATTTTAGACACACTGGTCTTCTTTTCTTTCCCAGTCTAGGCGGCCGGCTTTTAATTAGTCGGTTTGCTGTTATTTGCTGCGTCTGTAGCCATTGTTGCCGATTCGATGTTTTGATGACTCAGTAGAAGATTTTACTCATGTGTCATTGATCTTGTTGAATCTGATTTTGGGGTTTTTTTCTTTTCTTCATGACTTTGTCATGGTCTCAAGGGACTCCCTTGCTGTTATGTTCTTACTCCAAGTTAGCAAAACACTTGGAATAGAACATAGATTTTGTACTCTCATTTATTTTTTAATACATTTACTTACTAGAAAAAAAGAAAACTTTGGTCTATATGTGCTCGAAAACTACACCTTTCTGTGTTGAACAAGCTTGATGTGGGATGTTGCTAGAAAGGTTGCTGGCTTCATTATGTTGTGTTGTAATGAATGGAATATGCCATGTAGGACTATGCTGCTGGTGGACCTAAAAGATCCATGGTTATCCTTGCCGAGAGAGAGAATCTCTCCCTTCTCTCTAGGGTTTCGGCACCTGTGAGCTTTCATTCTTGTTTTCCCCTGTTCGCTCCTTTCCCTTGTTTTCGCCAACGCTGAATGGCACCGGTACACCATTGTCTCAACGCCCTACTCATCCCTCTGTTCTGTTTCGGCGCTCTTCCCTTTGCAAGATCCTGTTCACGTATGTGTGACTTCGTTGTGGCCCTTCCGATTCCTAATTTTTGCCATTGCTGGTAACTTTGCTCTCTCCACCCTTTCTGTCAGCCATGGATCCTTTGGTTGTGTCTCCAACAAAGCCTCCCCTAACCTCTCGGGCTTCCCACTTCTCTCCCTCTTCCCTTGCCTCACCCCTACTTCTCACTTTTCACTCAGATCTGGTAAAATCACTATTGGTTGACGGTGCTGA
This sequence comes from Nepenthes mirabilis, assembly GCA_025585075.1. Taxonomy (NCBI): domain Eukaryota; kingdom Viridiplantae; phylum Streptophyta; class Magnoliopsida; order Caryophyllales; family Nepenthaceae; genus Nepenthes; species Nepenthes mirabilis. The sequence goes on along the minus strand of JAODPA010007582.1, from coordinate 5,809 downwards.
GGATTGTCCGATTTCCTCCTCTGTCTCTTTGCTGGGTGTGTCGGCTTGCTCTATTTCTGATTCGAGTAGTTCGCAATTTGTCTCCCCTCATGCTAAGGGTGCCCATTGTGCTTCTCAGTCAGGTTCTAATGTCCTGGGTAGTGATTCAAATATGACTGTTCATGATGCCCTAAGATGCTCTGTTTTGCCTCTGGTTTGCCCCAATACAGGGGAGCAGGTGGCTCCTATGCAGCACGAAATTGTCCCCCAAATTGGTGTTGCAAATCTGATGTCTACCGATTCGCCGATTTGTCCAGGTTCCCATAGGCAGTTCCCCTGCCAAATCCTGGTCAGAGGAGGCTCGGCAATCTAATAGTGGAGGTAAGCTTAAATATTTTCCTCCAATTTTTACTTTAGGTGATCAGAAGGCTCTTGCTCCTCCACCAGAAGTAATAGAATAGGGAGAGTTGATGTGGGCTGATACCTTGGTTGGTTATTTCCCTAGTAAGCCCATCCATTTCCATGCTGTCAACCATATAGCCTGGAAAATATGGGCTCATTTTGAGATCAAACATGTTGCAAGTAATGACAAAGGATTTTTTTTTTCTTTCGTTTTTCTTCTTTCAACATGTTGGAGAAATGTCTTGCTCAGGGACCGTGGTCCTTTGCCAGCCAACCCTTCTTTCTAAAACTTCGGAAGCTCGGAATGGCTCTCTCTAAAGAGGAGCACAAACGTTTTCCCATGTGGATTACTTTGACTGAAGTTCCAGTGGAGTACTGGACCCCTTTGGGGCTTAGCTGGATTGCTAGTGTTGTTGGTAAGCCATTACAATTAGAGCTTATCACTGAAAGGATGGAAAGGACGGACTATGCCCGGGTCTATGTGGAAATTGATGGTGATGCCCCCTTGCCTGAAATGGTGAAGATTAAGATGGGAAACTTGAAAGAGCAATCTGATAACCAATTTACTGAAATATGCTTTCACTACCAATGGAAGCCTAACCAGCATAAATTGTCTTTTTTTTTTTTGGTAAGTATTTTGGATTATATGGAGAAAAAATTACAAAAGCTATGTTTTAACTCCAAGTATTTTGACTTGGGATTAAAACATAGAGGAGCTAGGGTATACCCCGAGCTAACGATACAACAGATAATACCAAAATAGCCTCTGAGAGGACAACGTTCAACAGAAAAAATAACATATGTAATCTGAAATTACACATAAGCAGATTCACAATCATCAACAGAGCAGGAGCAACATGCGGTGCAAAGCAATGCATCTTACGATTGCCACACAGCATACACCATCTGGAGGCAGCCAGCAAAACTTAATGCCACACAGCAGCTACATCATTGGACATAAAGACAACTGTTGGGAACAAAACAGCTTCATCTCCATTCAATTGCCCATGCTCCAGAAGCTCCATACAGCAGGGCATTAGCCCACGTGTATATCATCACAGCATCAGCATCAATACTCCAAACAAAATCAGCATCACGCAGCAACACACTAAACCACTACAGTGCCAGCAAAAAAAATAGCAGTATCTGCACCTTTCAACCAACCTCATCATCAAACTGGCGTCCACCATCCATGCATCCAAGACAAATTGGATACAGGATATCTAGCATGCAACTGAAGACATCAGCATTTCAGCCGGCACCAGCATCAGCAGAAGACAGGGCAGCATCTCATCACTGCAATCCAAGGCTCCTACATCAGAAGCTTCTCTTCACAGCATATTTAGACACAATTAGCAGCCAAAGTTCCAATTCGTAACCATAGCTACTGGTTGCATATACCAGCTGCATCAAGATCAGCAACAAGCCTCAATTTATCAACGGGTAACGGTCAAAATCCAAATTACCCACATCAGCAAAGGCTCCACCAAGCCTCCAAATATTTCAGCAGCAACATCAGCTCCCGATTCAGCAGAGAACACAGGAGAGGAGCGTCATATATGCACACCAGCGCTTATCTCAACATAAGCACATAGCATCAGATCGACTGTACAAAAACCAGCAGACAGCACCTTTCTGATGAGCAGGTTGCAGAACCCATTATAGTTGCTAAATTCTACATAGGAGCAACACCCAGCAAGGCCAAAGACACTCGAGCATCAGCATCAGCATCTTTAGTGAAGAATGAGGTACACCATTGATTCACACCAAGCCCAGCTCCTTAACCTTGCCAGCATCCTTCCACACCAAAATCAACTACCTCTGGCAGACGCCACATCAGATCAAAATAACCCAGGGCCATGCACAAGCCCATCTACATGAACACCCTATCAACATATCGGATGGATCCAGAGACATCCATTGGCACCGTGGTTTTAACTCAGTACAGTCAACAAACAACAAGAAATGCAATACCCATGAGTTAGCATCAAACCCCTCTCCATACCAGTGATATCAATCCACCCAAGCATCACCAGCTCATACCCCATTCAGTATTAGCAGAACATTCCAACACATCAAAACACCACTATATAGGGAACAACACCTATCCATTGAAATAAGCACCAAATTCAAACACCAGCATTAACACAGACCCAACGGATCCAAAAGGGAACCGAAATCAATGACCCCAAACCACACCCGGTTAGAACAAATACAATATTGATTGCAAGGAATTCTTCATCTAAAAACCAGCACCAAATTCCAACATCAGGCTACCAACGGCCAGCCAGCCCCGGCAGAAGAGCCAGACCACCCAAAATAAAAACACACACTCACACACTTTTTTTTTTTTTTAGGAGGGGGAGGGGAGACAGAAGAGGGGAAGGGGGCAAGTAGGCGAGAATGCCATTCTCCAAAGGAAGCAGAAGCTACATTCATCTGTTCAATTCTCCTCATTTTTCATTTCCAATCTTTTTTCATTTTTCTCACCCATCTTTCATCATTTTTCCTATACTTACTTCATTTTCATTTTTTCTTTTGGAGATGAGATAACAGCAAATAACCCGATCTACATAAGCAGCCCAAGAATCGAAAAAACCATGTATCGAAAAAAGACAAACTAAACAATACCGGGAGCCTCAACCACATGAGAGCATGCCAGACCAGGGAACAAAACCAAAGATATCATACGGGGAGATCGGCAAAGTCAAAAGCTCAAACCCAGGAAAAAAACTGCCACCAGGGACAAGATACACATACACAACGTGGAGAAGTGCCACCAGGAACACAAGACCCCTCCAAAAGAGGGCATCCGGGAGGCAAGGCAGGTTAAAGGTCAAGAATCGGCCTCTTTTTTTTTTTTTTATAGCCTCCAACGAATCCGAGTCGGCCTATGGTCAGCCCTATTTGGAGCCGCGATGGTCATTAATTTCAGCCTCACAACATCGACCACCATAGAGAAGAGACGAGAGGAGTCAAGGGGAGGAGATTTTTGGAAAATCCGGTTATTGCGCTCCTTCCAAATGATGTAAACCGTGGCAGCCAGAGACAAGCGTTTAGAGACAGCCAGGAGACTTTTTCCTTTCCAACGGGAGGCATCCCAGGATATATTTTGATGCCAGGCAGGGTATGGCCAGTGAATACCCGCATGTCTTTGGATATTATTCCATAAGATTCTAGAGAATGGGCAGGAGAAAAACAGGTGGTCGTGGTCTTCATCACCCGTGTTGCAGACAGTGCATCTGGGTGATAGGTTAGGGATGTAATGGAGGCAGTCAATGGTATTCAATTTGCCCTTAACGGCGAGCCAAAAAGTAAACACGTGTGAGGGAATATGGAATGGGCCCCACACCAGATGAGCCCAACACACCTTAGGATTGGGGGGATGGAGTAGAAAGTATGCGGACTTAGTCGAGAAATTGCCGTTGCGAGCCCCAGCCCATCTCAAAGAGTCTTTTTGAATACTGCAAGGAGGGTTGTTCGGCATATTCAAAGCAAGGAGGGACACCTCTGTGTCAAAAGGGTTAGGCCAGTTCCATCTGTTGTCCCTGATAATGGCGTCAACCTTCACATCCCAATGAAGACCCGAGACATGGCGGGTTCGGTTAGAGCTCACTTCACTTAGGGGGCCAAGGGGGTGCCAGTTATCGTGCCAGAGGAAAGTATCAGAGCCATCCCCAATGTCCTTGACAGCATAGGCACGCATAAAAGGCCGAAGCTTCATAATTTTGCGCCAACTCCAAGGGGCCGATACCGGCACTTTAATGGTCCAAATGAACCAGTCTTTGATTCTGTTTTTGTATATCCATGAAGTCCAAGCAGAATTCGGGTCTTTAGATAGGAGACGCCAAAGAAATTTGTAGTTAAGAGCCTTATTCTGATCAATCAGGTTCTTTATGACCAAATGACATTCATCTTTGGGGCAACATACGTCATTCCAAGCCACTTTAGCATTTACTCTGCCATTAGAGAACCCGTTCCAAAGGAAATGTCGCAATATGCGATCAATTACCTTAAAAACAGATTTGGGGAAATAAAAAGGGAGGCCCAATAAATGTGGATAGAAGAAAGGATGGAGGCAACAAGCTGTAGATGCCCGCCAAAGGAGAGCCATCTATTCCTCCAGGAAGTGATTCTCTTTGTGATCCTTTCGGTGATGGATTTGCAATCAGCCACCGAAAGCGTAGTTGTGATCAAGGGGACCCCCAGGTAACGGATAGGGAGATTTCCCAACTTGAATCCCCAACTAGCAGCAATATCCTGGTGAAGAGAGGAATCCTTAGAACATATGAATATTTCACTTTTGTTCGGATTAGCGGAAAGGCCAAAAATGGTATGGAATTCATTGAGGCAGTCCTTGAGGATTAGAGTAGATTTGGTATCGGCAGGGAGAAAAGGAGGAGGTCGTCCACAAAGGCAAGCATAATAGTTTAAGTTTCAGCGCATTTCCAGTGAAATTTGAAATTGGTATCCCGTCTTGCTTTGACCTCAATAATGCCATTGAGGACTTCCATAACCAGGACAAATAAGTAGGGGGAGAGCGGATCACCTTGACGCAGGCCTTTGCCACCTTTAAAGAAGCCGACCACTTCCCCATTGATATTGAGGGAGTACGTCGGAGTCAATATGCACTGGCCGATCCAATTTACCATTTGTGGAGGGAATTCCATTAAGGTCAGGATATTAATGACGAAATCCCAATAGACAGAGTCATAGGCTTTCTTAAGGTCGATCTTCATAGTACACCTGGGCGGGCCAAGGCCCAGATGGTACTTATGCAGGAGCTCCTGAGCTAAGAGGATATTATCACTGTTTTGACGTCCCGCCATGAAGGCCGTTTGGCAGCGGTCAACCAAATAAGGAAGAGTAGTCCTGATTCTGTTAGCAAGAATTTTGGATATCACTTTGTAAATTATGTTGCAACATGAAATCGGACGATAGTCAGTGATCGAGCGTGGGGACTGGACCTTAGGAATAAGGCTGATCATAGTGGTGTTCAACTGTTTAAGGAGCTTTCCATGATTAAAAAAATCATGGATAGCTTCATAAATAGTATGACCAGTGATTTCCCACGAGTCCTTAAAGAATTTCGAGGTAAACCCATTAGGACCGGGAGCTCTGTCATCACCAATGGAGAACATTGCAATGCGGATTTCCTCCTCACTGACCGGCCTAACAAGAGGACCGATAAGTGAATTGGGAACCGAATGGAGAATGTAGGGGCGGATCCGATTAGCCTCCGTCGACCCATGGGACCGACCCGAACCAAGGGCATTTTTTAAGTGACCCTCAATGAGCTTGTGCAGATCCTCCTTCCCATTAGTAGGATTGCCCGACTCATCAAGGAGGGACGTAATCCTATTCCGATTAATGTTACCACTCACAGTCTTAAAGAAGAAGTTTGTGCATTGGTCGCCCTCTTTAAGCC
>JAODPA010007571.1:0-13771 GCA_025585075.1 Nepenthes mirabilis | reverse complement strand
ATTTTTATCACGTATGAAGTACAAAAAATCATAATTAATATTAAAATAATCCCTAATAAGATTTGAGATATTACAGGATGCTCCATCTATGCCCCTCATGGCACTGTCGGTGCCTACTGGAGGAGGATCACTATGGGTTTATCTTGGGTCTAGGCCGTTGGTCACGCAAAGCCTGGTAGTCTGGTGCTCTGATAACTCACTCTTTTGGCAGCTCGACTCATGACTACTCGTCCCCAATCTTGGTTGGGACAAGGGCCGGCTGAGCCCACCTCGAGCCAAACAGGGTCAAGCATCTTCTGTTGCTTGGCTTGGCACCATGTGATGGAATGGATCTTTTTTTTTATCCTCAGATATTTCTCTCAATACAAATATAGAAATTAAAGCCCAAATTTTTACTTAGAATTATAAGAAAAAATGGACTGAATTTTTCCTAAAATTGGACTGAACTGAAATATAAAACTTGAATAAAACCTGTAAATATACAAAATAATATCCATTGACACATATTTTCATCACTGACACAGGATCATCAGACGCCATATTAGTTCCTATACCTTTACATTCAACTTTCCTATCCACTATACCGAAGTGTAGAATAAAGATACCTGTCAGGATCTGTACAAAATCAGAAAATATATAGTAAAAATAGTACTATATCTAAAATATATATCTGCAGAAGCATACTTCATTGTCTCATCACATTCATAACATACATTTTATATACATTGTATATCCATAAAAAAATTAGATAATTACATTTAAGCTAATATTTTCAAGATTTTTAAAATAGCTTTAAGTCTTCCAAGGTCTGCTAGCTAAGCTCTGACTACTCTTTCTCGTGAGAAACTAGTCCTACTGTTTCATCTGGAAGGAAAAAAATAAAACAATGAGTCGAAACCCAATAAGATGTTTAGCTAGCCAATCAATCCCTAAAATAACATCAAAATCATCATGTTCAATAATATTAAATCTACAATTAAACATTTTTCATTGACCTTAACCACGCATCCTAAATATAAAATATTAGTCACTACTGAAAATTCAGTGGGAGTTGATACAGATAAAGAATAATTCAAAATACGCAGGGCAGACACAATACAACATGCAAATTACGAGAAAATAAAAGAATGGTTAGACCCCAAATCAAATAAGATAGAAGTAAGAATTTCACAAATAGAAAGGGTACCTTCCACAATATTCAGAGATGCCTCCGGGTCCTGAACAGTCACCGCGAAAGCCTTAGTCGAGACAGTAGGTTTCTTTATTTCTAGCATTGGAGGTTATGGACAGTCTTTGATCAGGTGGCCCTACTGTCCACATGTAAAGCAAGCTACCTTACGACATGAATATCCTGGATGCTTCTTCCCGCAGAAAGTACAGTCAGCTGCCAATGCCTGAAGATTGGTTACTGACTGAATTGGAGTGATGCTCTTTCCCTTGTTTGCTATTTTCGCCTTCTTGGATGGTCCTGAAGGCCCTACACTAGATCCTGTGTTGAGATTCGCCCGGCTAGCAACCCTTTTAGTAAAGAACATCTGTATTTCCACCTCCTTCTCATAAATCATCGCCCGATCTAGAATATTAGCATATGTCTAGAGTTTTAGGGTCGACAATTACTTCCTAATATCGTCTCGCAGTTTTTGTTGAAAATTTTTTGCTTTCCTTACTTCATCCTCCATAAAATACGGTGTGAATCGGGATAACTCAATGAATTTCGCATCGTACTCAATCACAATCATGTTTCTCTGTCTCAACCGCATGAATTCTTGCTCATTTTGATCTTGAAGACTGGAAGGAAAGTATTTCTCCATAAAAACTTCCTTGAACATCTCCCATGTAATTTCATCATCGGGCACACCTAATGTCCTCCTTTTCATATTCCACAAACTATCAGTTTTACCTTCTAACTTGTACTTTGCGAAAGAAACTTTTTCCTGATCAGTACACCGGATCACAGCAAAAATCTTCATTATCCTCTTAAGATAAACATCCGCTTCCGCCGGTTCAGGTTTACCAAAAAATCTAGGTGCTTTCTCCGCTATGAATCTGTCATAAGTCGTCGGAGCAGGGTTTATCAGAGCTGACTCAGGTGCAGGGACTGGAGCCATATGACAGTGCTTCACAGATTCAACCACATTTGTCATCATCTCCAACAAATTCATGTACGCAGCCTCTCAATTGTAGGGAGTACTAGCACCTCAATGATTATTTCTTCTATTTCTCCTACTACCTATCTTATATCCTATAACTAAAGAAAAACACAACATTTATAAGCCTTAAGAAATCAGTTTAGGGGGAAGGGGCTATCAACAATTCAATGAAATTCAAGACTAGCCTAGGGGACAACTCCTAAACCTCCTAATTAGTCATAACTACCCCGACCTATCCCTACTGAAATTTAAGCTTATACTTCCGCTTTACGATCGATCATTCCTAAGATATCTCATTTCTCTGATACAAATTGTGGTAAAACGGATCTTTTTTTTTATCCTTAGATATTTTCGTCAATACAAATATAGAAACTAAAGCCCAACTTTTAACTTAAAGTTCTTAGAAAAAACGAATAGAGTTTCTCCTAAAATTGGGGTGAACTGAAATATGAAACCTGAATAAAACCTGTAAATATACAAAATAATATCCATCGACACATATTTCCATCACCGACACAGGATCATCAGACACCGTATCAATCCCTACGGCTTTACATTCAACTTTCCTATGCACTATATCGAAGTCCAGAATAGAGATGCCTGTTAGAACTTGTACAAAATTAGAAAATATATAATGGAAGTAGAACTATATCCAAAATATATAAAAGCATGCTTCATTGTTGCATCACATTCATAACATACGTTTTATATACAACGTATATTCACAAAAAAATAAATAATTACATTCAAGCTAATCTTTCTAAGATCTTCAAAATAGCTTTAAGTCTTTCAAGGTCTGCTAGCTAAGTTCTGACTACTCTTTCTTGTCAGGAACTAGTTTTATGTTTCATCTGAAAAGAAAAAAATAAAACAGTAAGTCGAAATCCAACAAGATATAGTAAAAATATACAACTATGATACTTTCAAGTAGAATACAAGAACAAATAAACAGAAATATGAAAATATTTAAGAGTAGAGAGGTACATGGAAATATGAGAAAGTATAATTCAATATAAACTCACTTCAAAAATCAGTAAAATAGGCATTTAGAAATTAGAAACCGGTGTTAAACTCTGTAGATTCTAGAAATCCCATTTTAGGACTAAACTAGTAGACCCTACTAGCCGAGGGGGCGAGTAATCGAGTATAGATTGTATTCACTCTACACAATCTAAGGTTAGAAACAGAACAGTGATATCCCTTCTCGTGAGATCTGTACCGGAATGCCTCGCAAAGGTAGGCCAAAAATAGAAAACTACCATCTAAGTTAACGCCCGAGGAAGGATGGATCACATATAACTTTATGGATAGAGTTATCCTCGATTACCACAATAACGTTTTAATGCATCTTGGAGAACCATACTTGACTGTATATCAGTCATAGGTTTTGATTTACTAAATCAGAAATACTTTTCTTCATGTTTCTTAGCTTATAACATATCGTACGTTAGAATTTTAGTCAGAATTATACAGATATTCCTTCATATTGCCTCAGAAATCCATAGTAATTCAATAGTATAATTTCATATAAATTTTTCAGATGCAAATCATAATATAGACATTACCTCTTTACAAATCAACTTTCACATGTCAAAATTCATGGATTTTAAACTCCATCTTTTTCATTTTCGTTCTTAGGGTTTCGATAAAGCTTTTAGATATAAAACGGACACCAAATACATGTATTTACACCAAATCAAATCTATATATTGCAGTATATACAGGTAAATATAAAATTTATCCGATTAATCGGGAGAAATATACTTTATTTATACTAAACATGGGAAAATATGATTTTAGAATATAAACACAATTTTAGAGATACTGAAAAGTTATAAAAATGGTAAATAATGTCCGAAATATACTTACCTGAACTTAATCTACAATTATTTTTACCCGGATCAGATCAGAACGGTGGATTTTTTTTTCTTTTTTTCTCTTTCTTCCTCTCCCTTCTTCCTCTTGTGCTGCTCGTGGTTCTACCCTTTTCTCTCTCTAAAATCATCCCCAAAACCCATTTAAAAACAAAGAAAAGAATGATCACGCGAGGACTCGTGACTGTTGCTCGAGCACCAATCGAGCGGTCCCTGGGCGCCACATGTGCAAATCTGTGCTTGGGTGGAGCTCGAGCGATCTTCGAGAACCATCCGTCGCAACTCCTTCGCTACCGCTTCTCCTACGGCGGGCATCGGGTGCTGGTTTTGCATTTTTTGCGCTCGAGGTGTGCGCTCAAGCGGTGGTCGAGTGCCACCCACACTTTTCCTAATTTGCTTCTTGTTTACTTCGGTATCCATTTTTTCGTTATTGTTAAACCTAATCATGATTATCACCTACATAATTACTCTATAATTATCATGTTCCGAGATCAAGAACTCACAACTCTCCCCCACTTAAAGAAATTTTATCCTTGAAATTAAATAAAACTACTTACCTCAAGAGAACAAGTGGAGATATTTGCTTCAGATTTCCTCTTCACGCTCCCATGTGGCCTCCTCAGGCACATGATTCTTCCAGAGCACTGTCACCAGAGGAATGGTCTTCGTGCGCAACATCTAGTCGTTTCGATCCAAGATTTGTATCAGCCCCTCAACAATGGATAAATCCTTGTCAATAGTCAAGGGCTCGTATTCAATAACGTGCGTAGGATCGTGAACATACTTCCGAAGTATAGATATATGGAATACATCATGTACATTCGCCAGATTGGGTGGTAACGCCAACTTGTATGCCACCTCCCCGATCCTCTCCAAAATCTCAAAAGGAGCTATGAATTGTGACTTCAGTTTTCTCTTCACTTCGAATTTGAACATTCCCTTGGACGGTGACATTTTCAGAAATATATAATCTCCTACCTCAAACCTCAATTATGTCCGCCTTTGATCTGCATAACTTTTTCGCCTATTTTGAGCAACTTTTAGGTTATCGTGAATCAGTCTAATCTTCTCCGCCATTTCTTTAATAATTTCAGGACCCAAAATCCTCTTATCTCCGATCTTCTCCTAATGAATTGACGATCTGTACTTTCTCTCATACAGTGCTTCAAAAAGTGTCATGCAAATACTTGCTTGATAACTGTTATTATATGTAATTTCTGCCAAGACCAGATAATTGTCCCAAATCCCCTTCATATCTAATACTGATACCCTCAACATATCCTCTAGGATCTGAATCAGATGTTCTGATTGGCTATCAGTTTGGAGGTGATATGCAGTACTGAACTTCAATTCCCTCTCCAATTCATTATGCAAGCTTTTCTAGAACTTCGAGACAAAACGTGGATCCCTATCAGACACAATCGAAGTAGGTACTCCATGAAGCCTCATAATCTTATTTACATACAGTCGGGCCAATTTGTCACGAGAATATATCATCCTGATTATCAAAAAATGGGCCGATTTTGTCAGCCTATCAACTATAATCCAAATGGCTTTATGATTCATGGGAATTCTTGGCAAACCTAATACAAAATTCATAGTAATGTCTTCCCATTTTTAACTTAGGATCGCCATTGATTACAACAACCCAAAAGGTTTTCTCATTTTAGCTTTCAATTGCTGACATACAAGGCATTTCTCCACATAAGTCATAATATCCTTTTTTCATATTTATCTACCAAAAAGTTTTCTTCAGATCCTGATACATTTTGTTCGTCTCAGGGTAAATTATATACCGAGACCAATAAGCTTCCTTTAAGATATTCTCCTTCAATTCCCTATCTTTCAGTATATATAATCGATCTCTGAACCTCAATACCCCATCTGTTTGGACATTAAAATCAGTTCGAGAGTCTCTATTCATCACCTATAATATCTATAAGAAATGGGTCATTCACTTGTTTCTCCTTTACCTCGTTAACCACCTCTTGTTGAATCCGAAGATAAGATAAAATCATCCTATCACCCTGAACATACCATTGGATATCACATTGTTTCAAGAAATCCAACATCTCCGTCTGCTTAATTTACAACTTAGCCGTAAATTCGATCGACGACTCAATGCATCCATAACTACATTAGCCTTCTTTGACTTATACTATATCTCACAGTAATAATCTTTCAGAAAATCAGGCCACGTCATTTGCCTCATACTAAATTCCTTCTGCGAGAACAGATACTTTAAACTTTTGTGATCAGAATAAATAAGAAACTTCTCATCATATAAATAATAAACTTCTCACCATATAAATAATGTCTTTAAATTTTCAAGGCAAACACAATAGTAGCAAGTTTCAGATTATAAATCGGGTTGTTCCTTTCATGCACATTCAATTGTTTAGACCTATAAGCACTACTTTGCCATGCTGCATTAATACACAACCTAAACTCGCCTTAGAGGTGTCACAATATATCTCAAAACCACCTGAACCTTCCAAAATGATCAGTACCGGAGCTATAATCAAACGATCCTTCAATTCCTGAAAATTCTGATCACATTCATCAGTCCATTTAAACTTGGCATTCTTCTTCGTTAACCAAGTCAGAGGCACAGCGATTTGTGAAAAGTTCTCTACAAAATGCTATAATAGCCCACCATGCTAAGAAAGTTTCGAACCTCGGTCACAGACATAGGCTTACTCCAGATCGTAACAGCCTCCGCCTTCTTTGGATCCATAGAAATACCACCATTTGAAATTATATGACTCAGAAACATTAACTTTTTTAGCCAGAACTCACACTTATTCAGCTTAGCATATAATTTTTTCTTACGAAATCCTTAGAGTACTATCATCAAGTGAGTTTCATGCTTCTCATAATCATTTAAATATATCAAAATATTATCAATAAATACTATCATAAATTTATCCAAATATGGCCTGAATACCCTATTTATCAAATTCATGAAAGCAGCCAGAGCATTTGTAAAACTAAAAGGCATAACAAAGAATTTGTAGAGGCCATACCTCATCCGAAAAGCAGTCTTGGCCATATCTTCTAGCTTGATCCTCAACTGGTAATATTCGAACCTCAAATCAATATTCAAAAACACTCGAGATCCTTGCAGTTGATCAAATAAATCATCGATATGCGGCAGTGGATACTTATTCTTAATCATGATTTTGTTTAACTTACGATAATCAACATATAGTCGTAAAGACCCATCTTTCTTTCTCACAAACAACATAGGTGCACCACAAGGAGATATACTTGGTCTAATAAAGTCATTATCCAATAACTTCTGTAACTATAACTTCGATTCTTTTACTTCAGTTAGGGCCATACGATAAGGGGTTTTAAAAATCGAGCTAAATCTGGGAACAATTGTAATCTTACACTCAAATTTTCGGTGTGGAGGTAGTCCAGGCAACTCCTTCGAAAATATATCATTAAAATCACAAATAATAAAGATATCCTTAGCCGGGACACTGTAACTCCTAATTGTGCATGCGTATGTCAAATAAGCTCGGCATCCACTTTTTATCAAGAGTTTGGCATTCAAAGTAGAAATTAATACAAGTACCTCATTCTTCCTAATGCCTTAAAAAAAGGGTTCCATTTCAAAAATATCAAAACAAACCCTTTTTAGAAAACAGTCAATACCTGTATGATATTTAGCTAGCCAATCCATCCCTAGAATAATATCAAAATCACCCATGTTCAACAATATTAAATCCACAATCAAACATTTTCCATTCACCTCAACCACGCATCTAGGATATAAAATATCAGTCACTATCGAGGATCCATTGAAAGTTGATACAGATAAAGAATAATCCAAAATATGTGGGGTAGATACAATACATGTAAATCGTGAAAAAAAATAAAAGAATGGGTAAACTCCAAATCAAATAAGATAGAAGCAGGAATTTCACAAATAGAAAGGGTACCTTTTACAATATTCAGGAATGCTTCCAGATTTTGAACAGTCACCACAAAAACCTTAGTTGAGACAGTAGGTTTCTTCACTTTTAGCCTCGGAGGTAATGGACAGTTTTTGATTAGGTGGCCCTACTGTCTACATGCATAGCATGCTCCCGTCACATTACGACATGAATATCCCGGATGTTTCTTCCCGCAGAAAGTACAGTCAGTTGTCGATACCTGAGAACCGGTTACTGACTGAACTTGAGTGATGCTCTTTCCCTTGTCTGCTATTCTCGCCTTCTTGGATGGTCCTGAAGGCCCTACACTAGATCCTGTATTGAGATTGACCCGGCTAGCAGCCCTTTTAGCAAAAAACTTCTGCGTTTTCACCTCCTTCTCATAAATAATCACTCGATTTAGAATACCAACATATGTGTGGAGCTTCAGCGTCGACAATTGCTTCCTAATACCATCTCGCAATTCTTACTGAAATTTTTTTGCTTTCCTTACTTCATCCTCCATAAAATATAGTGCGAATCGGGATAATTTAGTAAATTTTGCATCGTGCCCAGTCACAGTCGTGTTTCCCTATCTCAACCGTATGAATTTTTACTCTTTTTGATCTTGAAGATTGGAAGGAAAATATTTCTTCATAAAAGCTTCCTTGAACATCTCCCATGTAATTTCATTGTTGGGCACACCTAACGTCATCTTTTTCATATTTAACTAACTATCAGTTTTATCTTCCAGTTTGTATACCGTGAAAGAAACTTTTTCCTGATCAGTACACCGGATCACAACAAAAATCTTCTTCATATTCTTAAGCCAAATATCCGCTTTCACCGGATCAGGCTTATCCAAAAATTTAGGTGCTCTTTCCGCCATAAATCTATCATAAGTCGTCGGAGCAGGGCTTACCAGAGCTTGCTTAGGTGCAGGACCAGAGCCATATGACACTGCTCCACAAATTCAACCACATTTGTTATCATCTCCAACAAATCCACGTACGCAGCCTCTTGATTGTGGGGAATACTAGCACCTCTATGATTATTTCTTTTACTTCTCCTACTAGCCATCTTATATCCTATAACCAAAGATAAACACAACATTTATAAGCCTTAAGAAATTAGTTTAGGGGGAAGGGGCTCTCAATAATTCAATGAAATTCAAGACTAGCCTAGGGGACAACTCTATACCATCTAAGGTCATAAACAGAACGATGATATCCCTTCTCATGGGATCGGTACCGAAATGCCACCCAAAGGTAGGCCAGAAATAGAAAACTACTATTTAGATTAATACTCCGAGGAAGGACGGACCATATATAATTCCATGTATAGTGTTATCCTCGATTACCACCATAACGTTGTAAGACTTGCCGAAGAATTATACCTGACCGTATATCAGTCATAAGTCCTAATTTACTAAATTAGAAATACTTTTCTTCATGTTTCTTAGCTTATAACATATCGTAGGTCAGAATTTCAGTCAGAATTACGTAGATATTCCTTCAGATTGCCTCAGAAATCCACAGTAATTCAACCGTATAATTTCATATAAATTTTTCAAATGTAAATTATAATATGGACATTACCTCTTTACAAATCAACTTTTACATATCAAGATTCATGGATTTTAAACATCATCTTCTTGATTTTCGTTCTCAGGGTTTCGATAAAACTTTTGGATATAAAACGGACACAAAATACATGTATTTACACGAAATCGAATCTATATATTGCAGTACATACAGGTAAATATGAAATCTATCCGATTAATTAGGAGAAATATACTTTATTTATACTAAACATGAGGAAACATGATTTTAGAACATAAACACAATTTTAGAGATACTGAAAAGTTGTAAAAATGATAAATAATGTTCGAAATATACTTGTCTGAACTCAATCTACGGTTATTTTTACTTGGATCGGATTAGAACGGTGGATTCTCCCTTTTCTTCTCTTTCTCCCTCTCCCTTCTTCCTCTTCCTCTCGTGCTGCTTGTGGTTTTGCCCTTCTCTCTCTCTAAAATCATCCCCAAAACCCATTTAAAAACAAAGAAAAGAAGGATCACGTGAGGGACCTGTGACTGGTGCTCGAGCGCCAGTCGAGCAATCCCTGGGCACCACATGCGCAAATCTGGGCCTGAGTGGCGCTCGAGCAGTCTTCGAGGGCCATCTGTCGCAACTCCCTCGCTCCCACTTCTCCTAGGGTGAGCCTCGGGTGCTGTTTTGCATTTTTGTGCTCAAGGTGGGCACTCAAGCGGTGGTTGAGCCCCTCCCACACTTTGCCCAATTTGCTTCTTGTTTGCTTCGGTATCAATTTTTTCGTTATTCTTAAGCCCAATAATGTTTATCACCTACATAATTACTCCATAATTATCATGTTTCGGGATTGAGATCTTACATACCTTGGCATTTTGATGTTCGGCCAGCTGGTGCCTTGGCACCCTGACGATTCGTTGCTCGGTTGGGCATATCGAGCGCTTGGCTAGGAATCCAACCGGGCAAATCAGCCTTGAGCCTGCTGTGTTCTTGTGCTATCCATCAGTTGTTCTTGAAAAATGGCATGTCAGGTCATTATGATTAGCACTGCACTGGGGAGTAGCGGATTAGGGCACCAGGACTACTGGCTTTCAGCGCTTTGCATAGCGGACGCCGCATCGGTCATCATGATGGGGCAACGAGTAGATGCGTCGTAGCAGCGGTGGTGAGGGCACGTGGAGAGGCCATTTTGAGCACATGCCACTTTAACTTCTCTAATCGACGTCGCTGCTAGGCTGGGGCATTGTCCATTTAAATGTTAGCCCTCAACCATTTTTTTCATCGCTTGGTCTCTGCAGATATCTCTGCTTTTGCTACTGTCTTTTGAATGGCTGATCGAGACGTTATCGACATTCTAACTTTACTTGCCATGGCATGGGGAGCGTCGTCTTCCTCTTTCCCTGGGCCTTTGACAAGGAAGGGAAGTGGGGACGGATGAACGGTGGAAGTAATCAAAGAATAGAGCTTAGTGAGTGAGGCCACTGTCGAGGAAGGGCGCCACCCAGGCACTCCACTCCTCAAGCCCCATGGCTCCCTGAGGGCACCTCCAGTCCTTGAATTCGTTGGGCGTTCTTGCCAGGTATGCCTGTGTCGTTGGGAAGTAGTATGGATCTATGTATACATGTTTTATCGATATTGTTTCTGGCTGACCTCTCTTTTCTATTTGACAGTCTCAGAGGGTGCCTCGTAGGTTGGATGAGGCCTTACTCTCGTAGGGAGATGAGATTGCTCGCTTGTTATGCGTGCACACTGATCGTGTCACCGAAGAGATGGAGCGCCGTGTCAATGCTACTGTTGGGGATGCGCCGTAGAGTCAAACACGCGCCATCTACCTTGACCAGGCTCTATCCGAGTCTAATGCCAGCTTGGGAGAGCTCTTTGAGGTTCATACCCAAGCCATGGTTAGAATCGCATCACTCGATGGCGAGCTAAGGACCCGGCCGAGTTTTGAGGAGATGGTCCTCATCCTGGAGGAGCGGTTTCAGGAGGGTATCCATTTCTACAGACGAATTGTTTCCTTGGCGACACTTGACTTCCTTGTTGGCTTTTTAGACTCGAGAAATGTTAGAGCTTCTCGCTACTCGAACTTGATCGGCTTCCCAGTTAGAGAGGAAAGAGGGCCTGTGCCATGTTCTCTAGGAGGCCCTCGACTATAGGATAATCATCTGGCTAGGCTGTAAGTATAGATAGCATCTTGTATCTTTTGAGGCCGTCAGATGCCTTCAGATGTATATATCCTTATTATTTGATGAAGTAGCTAGACCGTTTCGATTATTATTGATGTTTCTATTGTGTGCTGAATTTTTTCGTCTGAAGCTTTGCTGCTCGCCGACTAAGTACTGTTGTTGAGGCACCGCAGAGTCCGGTGCTGACCACTCGCTTCGACCGTTGGCTACTTGAATCTTATGCAAGGTCCAAAAGCTTACTAAGGAGAATATCTCGAGCTTTGAATCTAGTTACATAGCTGTTACGACTTGATTGGGGAGTGAATAGTAAGAGAGATAGAGAATTGGGTGAGCACTGTTGACATTATTACCACCGGCGTCGATTTGACTGTGCACCCTAGGCTGCGCTCGCTCCTACTCGGAGGAGACCAGGCGCTGGGAACACATGGTTTCCGACTAAGTGACAAACAACTCAAATTTGCAGGCTTTTTATTATTTTATATAAGAATTAGTTTCTCTATGGTGGGCATAAGAGCAATTTAGGCATAAGTAGATCTTGGAAGCCGGTGACATTTAAAAAAAAATTTCATCATCAGTCATGGTATAATTAGCTGCCACATTAAAACAATTAACAAATTATTTAATTATTTTTTAAAATTTTTAATGTCATTGATATGTATAAAATATTAAAATCTAGAAATATATGCAAATGAGGGAACAAAATATCCAAAAATGTGATATAAAAGGTGTTGCGTTCTGGTTCAACGGGGACCACTATGGAAGAGAGATACAGGAGGTGAGGGTCACCCAACCGGATGACCTGCTATGGCCGAGAGATGCAGAGGGCGTTGACGACCCAGCTGGATCTCTCGGGGAGGCTCGTCGGTGAGGGGGGTTGGATCCTCGACGTCCAATCTGATCCGTGATTTCCAGGCAACACAAGTGAGTGAGGTGTTGGATGCGAGATGAGAACTGAGACCGGATGTTTTAAGTGGAAAACCTCCTCTTGAATGGGGATGAAAAACCACTAGGCCCAGGGCCTGTAAAGAGCTTCACTATATGGGTTGAAGATTTTACAGAGTACAGTTGTGAGGGTTATTCCCTTCCCTATCTCTCGTTTAGTGTTTATCTCCTTAAGAAACTATGCTCTCTGGGAGCTTTCTTCCACCTCTTTGTGGAGAAGGAGGAAGCTTGCTGGAAGCTTTGGGAGTTAGAGTGGCGACTGGAAAGCTCCCTTGCGTGTTTTTGGACTGGTCTCTCCTGGAAAGGGGAGCTTGCTGTATATTTATAGTGGAGGTCGGACCGTTGGGGAGTGGACACGTGTCGTCCATCCGGCGGTCGAGGGGCTGGACCACTGGCTTCTTTTAATGCAGCTGACGTATGGGAAATGACATGCGGACGGCGCCGCTGCAGCCTTTGCGTGTGTTAGGTGTACAGGATCTGGATATCTTCCTTGATTTGACTAGGCATACTCTGTTGATGCGGCGACTGGCAGCAGGCATAGGCTTTCTTGGAAACCGTCGAAATAGGCCAGTTGGCATTCCCGGTCATGGACGGGCAATTCCCGGACGGCTGTGAGTCCTCTTGCAACCTTGCGGTCTCGGGAGGAGAAAACAGTCCCCGCGAGGTCCCCTGGAAAGTCTGAGAGATTCTTCTTGGCCAGATGGCCGCCCGGGTGAAGAGAAACCTCCTGGGCTCTCGGCCCCTGGGCTTCTTTTTTGGGTCATCTGATCCGTTCATGTGGATGTCTCTGGGCCTCTTTTATTCGGGCCGTGTTTTTATGGGCCTTCATACTGGGGCCCAACAAAAGGTTATGGGGTGTAGAAAGACAAATTAATACATATTTATGCTTAATAGTGAAAATTTTAGCATGCGGACTTAAAGTTTACAAATCTAGATCATGGAAATAGTCTTTTATAATGTAAGGATAAAGTTATGCATATTTTATTCATTTCAGGCCTTGCATTGTAGGAACCAGGCTACCATTTTGGTAAAAATGTTGTCATGACTTATGATTAATATTTAAAAAGTCCGTCAAGTATTTGAATCATGGATTAAAATATCAGTCTTAATTGTGTTTATAATGGCATTGAATATAATATATATCGG
>JAODPA010007560.1:0-13772 GCA_025585075.1 Nepenthes mirabilis | reverse complement strand
AATTTAAAATTACACTAAGATTTAAAATATCATTTATTACCGATGGCTTCTAGTTCAAGTTACATTTCGAAAAAGTATTTTTTACCTAACAACTGTAAAGTTATTTTATCATTAAAAAGGAAATTATTTTTGTTTTCGTTTCCCTCCTAAAATCTATTTTTGTATATATTTTTTTTATGTTGAAAGTCCAAATCGCTCATTCATACCAGGAACGTATGCTTCCACGAAAATCATTTTACATAGTTAAAGCAAGTCAAAAAATAAATTAATTATTATCTTTATTTTCCTTTTAATTAGGATTAGAGAAGGCTTTTGAGGACAAATTGTTGGGGGCAAAAGGCCGATCGGACAGGACAATGTTACGTTATACATAGTGAAAGGAAAAGAGAAAGAAGAAGCAAAAATAAATTTTACGTGAAAAATTCTTTACAAATCGAAGAAAAAAATTACGGGACACAAAGTACTCCATAAGTCCACTATATAAAAAATTGGTTACAAACCTCCGAGATAGAGTATCCGCCACACACCGAGAATAATAAGGAAAAACCTCTCCATGATAAACAAGAAAACACTTCTCCGTTTACACTCTTTGCTTTTCTCTCTTTTTTTTCATCGGTGGTGCACTCCTCTCTTTTTTCACCATTGAATCTCTCACACGTTTGTGTCTCTTTGTGTCTGCTAATGGGCATCCTTGGCCATCCCGCTTCATGGCCGCTGGCCTCCATCAACCGGTCAACTCCGTTGATCGACTTCAGTTCTCCGCCGGTCAACCTCCCGTTGACCGAAAAATGCTGTCTAGTTTTACTCTCCGCCAAATGAACTCCGTCATTTACTCTTCACAAAACCTCCGATGACAATACTTATTTGTTGAGTCACCCACAATAGAGTGACTAGCCCTAACAAATTTTTCCTCACAACCTTGTGGGGAACTTTCGCCGTTACCCGGCGACTGTCATCTCTTACCTTCCGGCAACTTCCCTTCAATTGAAACTTCGGCATTAACCTCCGTAAACCTGAATGACACCTTCCTCCACTCCACTGAGTTTGGAGTAATCTCGCTCCCCTTCAACTCCTTGACCGCGGACTTATCATTCTCCCTTGCACTCCACCATGGCCGTCCCCTCCTGCCACCTTGACCAATACCCTTTTTGGTCACCTTAGTATTTTCTTTGGCAACGCAGGCCTTCATCAGATACCACCCTAATGTCCTGCTTTCCCTTGCCATCACTGAGGCGCCTTTGGTGAGCTTCCACTAGTCGTTGCCAAACGCTGTCCTGAAGCCTTTATCATTGAACTTTTCGATTGAAATCACATTCAACCTCAGATTTGGGGCATGTCGCACGCCTTCCAGCATGAGCTTGTTCCCGTTGCTTAAGTTCAACCAAACATCCCCGATGCCAATAACCCTAGACGAGTCACTGTTACCCATCTTCAACACTCCGTGGCTAACGAGCGTATAACTCATTAAGTGGGACTTCCTCGGTGTCGTATGGTGTCAGGCCCCACTGTCCATCACCCAACTCGTCTTCTGGCATGGCCGACTCCGTGCTTCCCTTGCATGGACAACAAAAAAGTCTCCACAGAAAGCAAAAGTCTCTTGATCATAGTATGATCCCTTTTCTCCTAACAATCACTTCTTCCCTCATTGTCTTACTTTATCTGCCGGCAGTCATTCTTTATGCGACCTTTCTTGCCACAAAAGAAGTAACTCCTCTCCTCAAACTTGCTCCTGCTGTTGCTCCTCACCATTTTGCCGCCTCCACCTCATTCCCTCGATTTTCCTCTTCCCCGACTATTGGTCGTTACAAGCAGATTTGGTCGAGAGTTTTAGGTCTCACCGCTTTCCCTCCACCTTAACTTGTTCATAAGTAAGGAAGTTATAACCTTGTCCAATCTCAACGTGTTCTTTCCGAACAGTAACATCGTGACAATATGATCGTATCAGGTCGATAGGGACACCAGTAACACCAACGTTTTGTCTTCCTCCTTGATCTCCTCATCAAGGGCCGACATCTGCGTCACCAGCCAATTAAACTCGTCCAAATGCTTTTCGAAGCACTCACCTTCAGACAACCGCAAGCTATAAAACTGCTTCTTCACATGCAATCTGGTTGTTAAGGATTTGGACCTATACCGGCTCTCAAACTTCTCTCAAACCTCCGCCGGGTCTGATAGACCGAGGACCTCCTGAAGTGTGTTCTCCACCAAACACAACTTAATAGTACAGTTGGCAAGATCCCTCTTATCTTGCCACCGATCCTTGGTCAGGTTCTCCGGCTTCTTCTCCTTTTTTGGAAGAGCTTTTACCGTCCCTTCTCGGGTTAAAATATTTCTGACCCTTTCCCGCCAAAGGATGAAATTATTTTGCCCATTGAACTGCTCCATACTGAACGGCACATTCTTCGTCGATGAAGCCATCTAACAACGGTTCACAAACCTCTCTTTGATATCATTTGTTGGGGCAAGCGGCTGATCGGATAGAACGACACCACGTTATACATAGTGAAAGGAAAATGGAAAGAAGAAGCACACACAAATTTTACGTAAAAAATTCTTTACAAATTGAAGAAAAAAATCACGGGATACAAAATCTACTGCAAGTCCATTATGTGAAAAATTGGTTACAAACCCCCGAAATGGAAGGGTAAACATGAAAACACTTCTCTGTTTACACTCTCTATTTTTCTCTCTTCTTTTCCACTGATGGTGCACTCCTCTCTTTTTTTACCCTTGAATCAGTCACATGTCTGTGTCTCTCTGTGTCTGCCAATGGGTATCCTTTGCCGTCCCGCTTCTTGGCCGCTGGCCTCCATCAGCCAGTCAACGGAGTTGATCGGCTTCAATTCTCCGTCGGTCAACCTCCTGTTGACCGAAAATTAATTTTTGGTTTTGCTCTCCCCCGGATGAATTCCGTTATTTGCTCTTCACAAAACCTCCGACGACAAAACTTGTTTGTTGAGTCACCCACAAGAAAGTGACTAATTTCAACACAAATCTAATAGAAAATTCTCTATTGTAACCTATTACATCATCAGATATTGATTTTAACATGGAGAAGGACCCGAAAATAGAGCAACAGCAATATAGAGTATGAGTAGAAGGGAGAGAGAGAGACAGTAACATGTTGAGTTTTACGTGAAAAGTTCTCTTTTAAATGAGAGAAAAAAATTATGAAAATTTGAGTCCAAGAATGATTCTACTATCCAAATATTTGAGTACAAAAGTAGGAAAAGTAAAGTGTACGATAAATCCCAAGAATCATTCTTACAAATACAAGTGTTCTCCCAGTTAAAAGTATAAGTGGCTTACTTTTTCTCTCTCTATGGGAGTAAATACAAGTGAAGTAAATTTCAGGGTCCTTTATTTGGTATACAATAAAGGCTTATATAGTGGTGGTGTCCTCCTGTATTGAGCGGCCACGTGGAGGTGACATATGTAGAGAAGCCTTCCACCAACTCTGCAAATCCCTTTTGCCTTGTCAGATGGATTACGTGCATATGGGCTAACTTTGTGAGACGTCAGTTCAACGGTGATCACACATGCTTTGCAGGCCATCATTCCATGTGAAGGTCACGCGTTGCAGAGATCACAATCTTAGAGTCCGCATCCTTGGTGAGCACTTTGGGCTCCCTCGAGTCTGCGAGCCTTTAGTGCTAAGTGTCTTTGTCTTCATAAAGGTCTTTACTCTTAGAGTCATATCCTTTATGCCATATCCTCGGGGTTTTATTGGAAGCCTTGGTCTCTTACGGAGTCCTTGAACTTCAAAAGCTAAGCAAACCTATCAGACCGATTCAGTTCTTTGGGCTTCTTGAGTTGTGAACATAAGCCCACGGGCCTCTTGTGCAAATTTAGCCACTTGGGCCAAATCAATCTCGCAGGCCTCTTGGAATGTATGCCCAATTCACAGAAATGGGTTCCCTAATCGAGCCCTGGGTATCCACTACCCATCACTAGCCCCCCAAACCAAGAGGTTCGAAAATCTCAACCTTTGGCATGTGTGATTCTGGGATTGATCTGATCTTTCGTAATGTCCCTTCTTGTCCGCAGCTTAATACTTCAATTTCCAAGAGCAAGTTTTCTAAGTGTCCGCGGACTTTTTCTGAATGACTCAGCCAGAGTCCTTCTGAATAAGTGATCATAGCCTGATGACTGAGGAAATCATTCGATGACATTATTGAAACCAATGATCTGCACGGGTGTTGCCCACGGACTTTCATCTCGGGTCTGAGGCGTTACGCTGCGCCGCCATTTGGAGCATTAAATATGCATGAATTTCGGCCTTGGGAAGGGAAAGGCCATCATTGCCATCTTCCTGTGGTGAATTGACGCATGGCAGGACATTTAATGACACATACCTTTTGAATTTTGTTGGCCATTTAAGTCTTCCCTTCCTTTGCCATCCTCATTCGTGCCTTCAAAATTTCCAAGAGTTTGAAATTTTTTCTACGACTTCCACGCTTTCTTTGGCGATTTCTTCTTCCTCCTTTGATTTCTCAGACATCCTAATGGCTCTAGGAGTGAACAACGTTGCTTCCTCGCTGACTCTGGCAAATATTAAAGTCATATGAGCATGGTATCGGATTCTAAGTTCGATGGGCATGGTGGTTCCTGACCCCATTAGAGGGCTTGCAGTCCTCCTGACGATCTTATTACTATCTACGAAGTCCACCTTAAAGGTGGTCTTCGGTATCCCATGCCCTTGAAATTTTTTGAGTTGATGAGGGACCTTCATGTCCCCATGCCCAAACTACAACCTAATTTCGTTAGGTATCTATTCTCGCTTTGTGTCTTCGCTTATTGCCACCATAAGATCTTTGATGCTGTGGCCTTGAAGGCCATTTTGAGATTTAGCCATGGGCAGGATTGGATCGTAATCACTTCTCACCCTGAATTCCTTGCCATCAGTAGTGGAAACCCTGATTCTAACAAGCGGTGGAAGATAACTTCTTTTTCCTTGCCATGCGCGAGAATTAGGCCATCCCCAATGAGTGGCGCAATGTGGAGCCCAAGTTCTGTAAGGATGTCACGCCCGAGGAAAGGGCTGGTATGAAGGACTTTATGGACTTGTTGCTGAGCAACCTTAATTCTTTTAATGAGAACAAGAAGAATAGGTGGCTAAGGCCTGAGTCCATGGAGAAGGCCAAGTGAGAGTCTCAATCCAATGACCCTGGCGCCTTTTCTGCTCCCTCGAAAAAGAAGAAGAAGAGTCGAGCTCTGAGGATTAAAGAGCTGTTGGACGGAGACTTTGGAGCGTCCAATAGTGATTATTGAGTATCCTTCCTCTTCCAATGATGACTTAGCTTTTATTGAGCGGCTAATAAGGAAGAAGGGACCTATCCCAGGAGCTAAACGCGCTAGGCCGTCAGTTGTTGTGGAACCTGTGGACCAGCCCTCTGAGGTTGTAGGCCTGTCAATGGAACCTTCTGTTGCCCCTCCTCCTCTTTATGAGCCTGTGCCTGATATTCCTACCGTTTTTATTGGAGAGGCCTCGGATTGGATAAGCAACCCATCCAGGACATTATCGAGGGTCAAGTAGAGGAGGAAATTGAGGCGACTTAGATCAAGGACGCAGTGATGATGATTTCGACGATGATTGCTGATACTGCTGAGGTCGAGAAAATTTTGGCCACGGAGTTGCCCACTGGCGAGACTGCTGAGCTCCATTGTCTTTCCATCCAAGTGTTCAATCCAATTGAGCTCCTGCCCGAGGTCCATGACGAAGCCCTGGTCGAGGACGTCGCTGGGACTTCTCGGGCTACTAAAGCGGAGATTGGGGTCACGGATCATTCTGAAACTGCTGAGCCCCCAATCCCTGATTTCAGTTAGGTTTCTGTGGTGCAGGAGGGAACTGCGACAATGCCGGCTAGATTTGAAGCCCTTGGTGGAGGCAGTCTGGCGGAGAACTCCTTTTTCTTTGAGGTACATCTCTATTTTACCCTTATTTTACAGATTCATGAGCCGGTTGACTGATTTACTCCAATTATTGATCAGGTTGCCCAGTCTCTTGTGGGCTTGGAGACCCTTAAGGCTGCTGAAAAGCGGAATAAGTGCCTAGAACTCGAATTTGTCGAGGCCAAGAGCAAAATGGCCTCCCTCGAGGATTTACTAGAGGCCCAGCGGTAGCGGTACATTTCCCTCTGGGGAAGGAATGTATGTCTGAAGGCCGAGCTCAGGACTTCAATAAAAGCCGAGGATCTCAAGTCCGTGCTAGAGCGGAAGTACTGGGATGACATTGTCCTGTGTCGCCGCGTAATAAAGATGTTGGTGCTCCAGTTGCTACTTTCCTCGCTTCATCCGAGGAATTCGGTGCTAACAGCAAAGCAAGTTTAATTGTCTATCTGAAGGAGGATGAGATCTTAGACCCCTTTGCGCCCGAAACCTCGAGGCCTTAGTATATCATTGTATTTGTGTTTTTGCTTTCCTTTTTCTTTGTACACAATATATACATATCAATGAAAGTTATTCTTTCATTGTACAACTTCTCTTCTTTATTCATACTTATCGTTCTTTCTTAGATTTAGGCTCTCCAGAAGTTTTATCCTTTATGAGAAAAATGACCGAACCTTTTGACCACTGTTGGTTGAAGATACTACCTCTAGGGTCTTTACATGCTTACTGTTCTTTAAATCCCCTAAATTTTTAAGTTCAGCCTTTTGTGAGCTGCTTGACGTCGTTGCCAAGTTTGTTAGTATGACCTTTTAATGGGCTGATTGGACTTAGTCGAGTTTTTCACTACGACCTTTTAATGTGCCGCTCGGATTTAGCCAAATTTTTAGTACAACCTCTTAATGGGCCACTTGGACCTAGCCAAGCTTTTAGTACGACCTCTTAATGAGTTTCTTAATGGGCCGCTTAAATTTAGCAAAATTTTTAGTACGACCACTTAATAGACCGCTCGGACTTAGCCGAGTTTTTGAGCAAGTGGAATGGATCCTTTCACTTGACTTAGCGGTAGTTTAGGTCTTATATGTTTATGAAATGACATGCAAACACATGATCAAATACGAAACAGTAATTAAGTAAAAACTGTTATTTGATTAACGAGATATGACACAAGCATGTCAATTGATGCAATCGACTATACTTGTGTATTATGTACAATTACTAGTAGTATTTTTTGGGGTGAGCTGCGTTCCACGTCCGAGGAACTAGCCTTCCCTCCTGGATGCGTAGCTTATATGCCCCATTCTAAGGATGGCTGAAACTAGGAACGGTTTCTCCCAATTTGGGAAGAGTTTGTTCCGACTAGTATTTTTACCAGTAGACTCAACACTTCTTAACACTAAGTCTCCTGCCTCAAACTGAGCGCTTTTATCCTCTTATTGTAACACCAGGTGATCTTCTACTGGTACGCTGTTGTGCGCAACCTTACTACGTCTTAGCCTTGCTGTGTCTCGTCCCTCCTCAAGGATATCAAGGTTCTCTCGGAGTCTCTATACATTATTCTGTGGGTTGAAACTCTCCACTCGAAGGCTGGGCAGCTCAATTTCCAATGGGACGACCACCTCGACAGCGTAACACAAGCTGAACAAAGTCTCGTGTGTTGACTCTCTTACTGTTATCCTATACGACCATAGCACCAATGGCAGCTCGTCAACTCATGAGCCACCAACATGCTCAGCTTCATCTTAGTATTGTGTGGTTCGTGACCTCTACTTACCTGTTGTATTGCGGGTATGTGACTGATGTATGCACCAACCTTTTTTTAGGTTGGTGTAGTACCTAGTGAATATCTTTCCAGAAAATTGGGTCCCATTATTAGTCATAATGTATTCTGAAATCCTGAACCTTCACACGATATTTCATCTGACGAAGATTGTCGCATTCTGCTCAGTTATGCAAGCTAATAACGTGACCTCAACCCATTTAGTGAAGTAGTCAATTTCGATGATAAAAAATTTTCTCTGTTTGAACGTCATTGGCAATGGCCCAATTATGTCTGGCCCCCATTCGCAAATGGCCATGGTGGCTGCAGAGCTCTCAATTATGTGTGCGGCCGGTGAGTTAAGTTATCGTGGACTTTGCAGTTTTTATATTTTCGTACGAAATCCATGGCGTTGTATTTCTTGGTTGGCTAATAGTTTTTTTACCCATTAGTTTGAAGGCGAGGTTCTTGCCCCCAATGTCGGATCCATAAATTTCAAGGTGAACTTCTCTGAGGGTGTAATCTGCATTTTTAGGAGTGAGGCACCGTAAATAGTGGGCAGAGAATCCTCGTCGATACAACCGATCATCCATGATAGTGTACCACCCTGCTGTCTTCTTCACATTCTTAGCTTCCTCTACGTCTTCAGGTAATGCCCCGTCGGACAAGTACCTTGAGTAGGGGGTCATCCAATTATTGGTCTTGGATATTTGCATCACATTTTGGTCGAAATCTTCCACGCTGGATTTATCGAGGACCTCGCACATTCCTTGGCCATATTACTCTAGGTCTCCCGAGGCTGTTACTTTTGCAAGTTGGTTAACTTTTTCGTTCTCTTCTCGTGGGATGTGGATAATTTCTACCTTCTTAAAAGCTGAGACTAGTTCACAAACTTTTGAGAGGTATTTGGATAATTGTGAGCTGTTTATTTTAAACTTTCCTCGAACCTAATTGATAACTGATTCGGAGTCACTGTAGACAACCAGATCCTTGGCCGAGCTGTTCTTTGCTAACCGTAATCCTGCAGGTAATGTTTCATACTCTACAGTGTTTTTAGTCATTAGGAACTCGAGGACCATTGAGTATTTTATCTCTGATCCCTTGGACGTTCTTAGCACAACTCCAGTTCTACAACCATCCTTCATGGAAGAGCTGTCCACATATAGAGTCCAGACTGTTTGGCTGTGAGATTCTTCGGCATTGCAAGTGTTCGAGGCCTCAAGAGTTATGGTCGTGGTTTTGAGAATAAAGTCTGCCAAGGTCTAACCTTTTAGGGCCGACCTTGGATAAAACTCTATGTCAAACTCTCCCAACTCAATTGCCCATTTGACCAACCACCCGATATTTCTGGCTTCTATAAAATCGCTCTCAAGGGTAGGTTGGTCAAGATGATCACTTTGTGTACTTAAAAATATGGTCTCAGTTTTTTAACAAAATACACAAGCGCCAGAGCCATCTTTTCTGCGTGAGAATACCTTATCTCAGCATCAGTTAGGATCTTACTGATGTAGTACATAGGCTATTGCCTGTTGCACTTTTGCCGAATCAAAGTTGAGCGTAAGATTGTCTCGAACACAGTAAGGTATAAGCATAACTCCTCGCCTGGTTAGGGAGAAGTCAACAGAGTGGGATTTTATAAGTACCGCCTAAGTCCTCAAAAGGCTTCTTCGCAATCAGCCATCTACTGAAAATCATTAGTCTTCGTCCCTCTCAGGGCCTTGAAAAACGGTAAATACTTCTTAGCTGACTTGGCCAAAAAGTGAGACAGTGTTATCAGTCTCCCAATAAGCTTCTGGACCTCCCTCATAGTCCAATGGGATTTCATGTAAAGGATGACCTTGAACTTTTTTGGATTTGCCTCGATCCCCTGGCGTGAAACAATGTAACCCAATAACTTTCTTGATATCACTCTGAATGTACACTTGGTTGGGTTGAGTTTTATCTGGTGAGTTCTTATGACACTGAAGATCTTGTCCAGATCTTGGATGTGGTAGTCTATTATTCTGCTTTTAACAAGTATGTTGTCCACATACACCTCCACGTTCCTTCCGATCTGATTGTCGAACATTTTATTTACGAACCTCTGGTAAGTGGCACCAGCATTTTTGAGGTTGAAAGGTATAACTTTATAATAGTACCTCCCTTGGCCCGTAATGAACGATGTGTGCTCTTCGTCATCGGGGTTCATCATTATTTGATTGTAACTCAAGTACGCATCCATAAAACTTAGAAGCTCATATTCGGAGATCGAGTTTACAAATGAAATGATTCTTGGAAGCGGGAAGCTATCCTTCGAGCATACTTTATTAACATTTGTAAAGTCCACGTACTTCCTCCACTTTCTGTTATTCTTCTTGACCATCACGACGTTGGACAATCAATCTGGATAATGCACCTCGCGTATGAATCCAGCATCCAGAAGTTTATTTACCTCTTCCTGGATAGCCACAAATTTTTTCTCAAAATAATTTCTTCTCTTTTGTCAGCCGGGCTTATAACTGGTATCTACGCCCAATTTATGAACCTTTATCTCTAGCATGTCATTCGGTGTCCAGGCAAAGACATCCGAATTTTTCTATAAGAAACCGATGAGCTGCTCCCGAAAAGGCTGAGGTATTAAACTTCCTATCTGGATGGTTTTTTTAGGATCTCTAGGATCCAAAAGGATTTGATTAATTGCATCTCCAGACTTGACCTGCCACAACGTCATTTCATCACGGAAGTCCAGATCTTCGATGGGCTGAGGAAAATGTGTCTGGGTAATTTTAGACAGATAGTATATCCGTCGAGCAACTTGATCTTCGAAGACTTCCCAAATTCCGTACGGCGTGGAGAACTTTATTTTCAAATACAAGATGGAGATTACGGCTCCGAAAGTAACCAAGTAAGGACGTTCGTGGATACTGTTGTAGACGAATGGGAGGTCTACTACCAAGAACAACAGGGTCTTGGTCACTATCCTTGGATAGGTCGCTAACATGACCTCAAGTTGGATGACTTCTTATATTGGTACTGGCTCATTGTCTAATATGTAAAGGGGTCCTTCGGTAGCCACCATCTGGCTTCTCTTGAATCCAAATTTAAAAAAGGTATTAAGGTAAAGTAAATTCTTAAAATTTTCATTATCAATGAATACTCATTTTATCTTATCGTCAGTACCCTATCAGAAACAAGTACGGTTACAACCAGAGAGTCAAAATGGGGGGATGTTATATGGCCCATATCTTCATTATTAAAACTAATAACCTCATCCCTAAATTCTACCCTAGGTTTCTTCTGTCATGCTGCTAGATCCTCTTGTGTGCCTCTTCCAGCCGGACAAGTTGATATCATGTTGACAACTCTCGCGGCCACTTGATTCCTTAGATGGTCTGCATCACCATCTCCTACTGTTTCAAAAGCTTGTCCAGATCTTTACAGAAAATGATTCAAGTGACCTCTCTTGATGAGCTTCTCTATCTCCTTTTGCAGTGTCCTGCAGTCATCAGTACTGTGTCCTCAGTAACGATGGTAGTGGCAGTATTTGGATTGGTCACCACCTTCAGGATTTTTCAGCACTTTGGGCCATTTCAAGAATTTTTCATCTCAAACTGTATTAAGATATTGGTACGTGAGTCATTCAAGGAAGTCAGGTTCAATGACCTGTACTTACTTTGAGCGGTCTGCTCAGACCTCTCCTGCTTCTTGGGTGCCCGGGAGCCTTGTCAGTCTTCATGTTTTCTTTTTCCTTCTACTGTCTTCGGGGGGAAGCTTTCCACCTGGACGGATATTTTCGCGTTGTTGGTTTTTTTAACCGCTATGTACGCTCGTGCCACGGCCTCGGCCTCTGCGAAGATCTGGGGACCTTTGTGGATAAGGTATTTGAAGAAAGCTCCTCCCTCTAGTGCGGATAGGAAGGCATTCAAACTTCGAAATTTGTTGGGCCTCTGCAATGAATTGGGCCAAAAACTCTCTTAAGGTTTCCTTGGCCCCTTCACGCGAGTAAGGTGCCAAGACCGTTTCTCAATCCTCCTGCTAGAGGAAAATTGCGAGAGGAAACTGCCTGCCAACTCACTGAATAATTAAATAGAATTTGCACGCAGTCAGTAGAACCATATCCTGGCATCTCCTTTCAGTGTTAATGAAAAGTACTGACACATCGCCATCTCATCCAAACCCTGAAGGTTTAGATATTCACGAAAGTGATTGAGATGATTCATTAGATCAGTGCTTCCATCTTACACGTCGAGGTTTTGCATATTAAACTTGGGGGGAGTGGCCTCATCCAAATCTCCATTGTAAACGGAGATTGACGCAGATCTGTGGCTCCTCCTCCATTGTCTTCGGCAAAAACTCACTGAAAGACCTTTTCCAGCTTTTCTTCCACATGGGGTGGAGCCGTTATTTTCTTCTTGTTGAAATAGTTCCTTAACTCATAGGGGTCTTTAGTAGCCTGCGGCTCTAATAGGCTCCTACCCCTAGGAAGAATCTCGTTATGAGGAGGCTCCTCCTGTATGGGGTGCTCCCGTAAAAAGCAAGGATTTCTCCTCTCTGAGCTCTCCTCCTGAACCCGAGGACCCAAGTAACCTTTAAGTCATTTTGGAGCTTTATTGTTCGAGGTAACTTGCGTTCTCGGGTCCTCATACCAGATTGCTTCCCTCATGGGGTGCTTCTTCCCCTTACCATTTTTCTAGGACGTTGCGATTTGGGAGGCATTGGAGGGTGCCCCGTTTCACCGCTCGTCCATTTTCGAACAAAGCATCTAAATGACATTGGTTACATTGTCCATTCTCACTGTCAGTGCTCAAACATAGGGGTCAAGATGTTCTTCTATCCTAATGCCCACAGCAGGGCCATTGCCACGGGAAGCAGGCTCTCTCACTGGAGCACTGATTTGTCTTCTTATGTTCACCATTCTTTCAGTTTTTAGTTTCTCAGAAGATGTGTTAACTTGATTTTTCGTTGGTTCTCACAGACGATGCCAAATATTACATCCTCGGATCCTGGTTTCAATATGGACGAGGACCCAAAAGTAGAGTAATATCAATATAGAGTATGAGTAGAAGGGAGAAAGAGAGACGGTGACATTGAGTTTTACGTGGAAAGCCATTTTCTAAATGAGAGAAAAAAATTACAGAATTTTAAGTCCGAGAATAATTTCACTATCCAAGTATTTGAGTACAAAATGGGAGAAAGCAAAGTGTACTGTGACTCCCAAGGATCACCCTTACAAATACAAGTGTTCTCCCAATTAGAAGTGTAAGTGGCCTACTTTTTTCTCTCTCTATGGGAATAAATGCAAGTTAAGTAAATTTCGGGATCTTTTGTTTGGTATACAATGAAAGCTTATATAGTGGTGGTGTTCTCCTCCATGGAGCGGCTACATGGAGGTGGCGTGTGCAGAGAAGCTTGCCACTAACTTTACAAATTCCTTTTACCGTGTCACAAAGATTGCGTGCATATGGGTTGGCTATGTGAGATGTCACTTCAGCAACGATCACACCTGCTTTGTAGGACATCATTCCCTGTGAATGTCGCGTATTGTAGAGATCACGCGTGCCTTTGTAAAAGTCAACAATTTGAATTAGCATTCTCGATCGTCCTAAGCTTCCTTTTTATGCTTGTGCCGTTGGGAGCTTCTCAAAGTTCGCGTCCTTGGTGAACTCTTTGGGCTCCCTTGAGTCTGCGGGCCTTTAGCACCAAGTGTTCTCGTCTTTATCAAAGTCTTTAGTTTTTGTCACGTTCGCAGGTGTTTAGCGACAAATGTCCTCGGGCTTTAACTGAGGACTCGTGTAGCACTGAGTCTTTGGGCTCTTAGAGTCATATCTTCTGTGCCATGTCCTCAAGTTTTTATTGGGGTCCTTGGTCTCTTACGGAGTCCTTAAGCTTCCAAAGTTAAGTCAACCTCTCGAACCGATTTAGCTCTTTGGGCTTATCGGGTCGTGGATTTAAGTCCTTGGATCTCTTGGGCCAAATTAGTATCACAGGCCTCTTGAGACGTGGGCCCAATTTGCAAAAAAGGGTTTCTTGATCAGGCCCTAGGTAACCACTACCTTACATAATTCTTTTGATCCTTTAAAATCTTTTAAATTTAACGTATTTTATACTTTATTAATATTTTGGAGTTTTTGGATATTATATTCATACT
>JAODPA010007549.1:0-39403 GCA_025585075.1 Nepenthes mirabilis | reverse complement strand
TATTTTCCTCAATTACACAATCATGCGAATGAATGCACATAGACGGGTTAGTACGTACCTAGGCCTCTTATTGGAAGTAGCGCTTCAGGTGGGTTACGTTCTACGTTCGGGGGACCAATTTTCCGTCCTGGTTTCAGAGTTTGTACGCTCCATTGCACAGGACGGCGGAGACAAGGAAAGGTCCCTCCCAGTTGGGAGAGAGTTTGTTTCTGCCGGCCAGTTTGCCGGTGGCCTCGATGCATCGTAGGACCAAGTCCCCAATGTTGAATTGCCGGGCTTTCACCTTTTTATTGTAGTACCGGGCAACTCGGTTTTGGTACGCTGCTGTCCGTATTTTGGCGGCGTCGTGGGCTTCCTCTAGCAAGTCCAAGTGTTCCCTGATTTTCTGGGAGTTGGTCTGTGGGTCAAAAGACTCCACAATGAGACTTGGGAGCCTGATTTCGACAGGAATTACCGCTTTCGTCCCGTAACAGAGGCTGAAGGGTGTCTCGCACATTGGTTCCTTCGGGGTTGTACGATAAGACCAGAGAACGGATGGGAGCTCGTCAGCCCATGAGCCCCCGGCGTCCTCCAATTTAGTTTTTAACCCGTGGAGTAGCGTACGGTTTGTTACCTCCACCTGCCTGTTGCCCTGGGGGTATGCCACCGAAGTGTGGACCAACTTGATCCCAAGGCTAGTGTAATACTTGGTGAAATATTTTCCTGAAAATTGGGTCCCGTTGTCAGTCACCACAACCTCTGGGACGCCAAACCTGCAGACAATGCTCTGGCGAAGGAACTCCAAAGCATTGTGTTCTGTGATTTTTGCAAGCGGGGCTACCTCGACCCATTTAGTAAAGTAATCAATGCCCGCGATGATAAACTTTCTCTGCCTCGTGGCAATGGGAAATAGGGCCGAGTATATCGAGCCCCCATTGCGCGAAGGGCCATGGAGCCTGGAGTGACTTCAGGTCCGCGGATGGCTGGTGGTGAAGGTTTCCATGAAGCTGACAGCTTTCACATTTCTTCACAAACTCAAGCACGTCCTTTTTCATTGAGGGCCAATAATAGCCCTGTCGCATGATCTTGAAGGCCAGGTTTTTCCCGCCTACGTGTGATCCACAAATCCCGAGGTGGACTTTGCTTAGCGCGTAGTCCGCCTCCTCGGGTGATAGACAGCGGAGGTACAGAGTTGAGTATCCGCGGCGATACAGCCGCCCATCGACTACCGTGTACCAGCCGGCTGCCTTTTTAATCCGCTTGGCCTTCTCGGCGTCCTCTAGGAGTGATCCGTCGGCCAAGTATATAAAGTAGGGCGTCATCCAGTTTTCCGTCTCGAAAATCTACATTGCCTCCTGTTTCTCTATGCTGGGAGCGTTCAGGATCTCCCGCATGTCCCTCGAATACTGTTCGGGGTTCTCGGCAGCAGCAGCTCTAGCCAGCCGGTTTGCCTTCCAATTTTCAGCTCGAGGAACGTGAGCGAAGGTCAATTTGTCAAAACCCTGGATGGCCTCCTTTGCCTTTGCCAGGTATCTGGCCAATGAAGGGTTGCTTGCCTCGAAGCCCCCGTTGACTTGGTTGACGATTAGTTCGGAGTCGCTGTGAACCGCCAACCTCTTGGCAAAGCACTCTTTTGCTAACCGCAAGATAGCTAGCAGGGCTTCGTACTCAGCGATGTTGTTGGTCGCTGGGAAATCAAGTTTCAGGGAATACTTGATTTCGAATCCATCGGGGGTCGTTAGGATCACCCCTACTTCGCTGCCACTGTCCGTGGACGATCCGTCCACGTGGAGTGCCCATTCTGGGACCTCGTTGGGTTGTTCTTCAGTTTCTGCGGACTGTTCCTCGTGAATTGGGGTCGTGGTCTCAACGATGAAGTCAGCCAGAGCCTGCGCCTTTATGGCAGGTCTGGGTTTGAATTCGATGTCGAACTCACCCAATTCAATAGCCCACTTCACGATCCATCCAGAAATGTCAGGTTTCTAGAGTATGCCCTTCAGCGGCTGGTCAGTAAGGACCACTATGCGGTGTGCCTAAAAGTACGGTCTTAACTTTCGCGCTGCGAAGATAAGCGCCAGTGCCATTTTTTTAGTGCGCAGATAGCGAGTTTCGGGGTCGGTCCATGTTTTTCTTACATAGTAGACCGGCTGCTGGATATCGGATTCCTGGCACACGAGGACGAAGCTGAGAGACACTTCCGATACTGTCAGGTAAAGGTACAGCTCCTCCCTGTCCTTGGGTGACGCTAGCAATGGTGGGCTAGCCAGGTACTGCTTTAACTCATTGAAGGCGGACTGGCAGTCAACCGTCCACTGGAATCCGTTGGATTTTGTCCCTCTCAGGGCTTTAAAGAAGGGCAGGTACTTGTCTTCAGACTTCGCGAGGAAGCGGGACAAAACTACCAGCTGCACAGTCAATCGCTGGACGTCTTTTACATTTCGTGGGGGAGCCATGTCAGCCAGGGCCTTAATCTTCTCTGGGTTTGCCTCGATCCCCCGCTGGGAGATGATGAAACCCAAGAACTTCCTAGAGGCTACCCCGAAGACGTACTTGGCTGGATTTAGCTTCATTTGGTGCTGGCAGAGCACTTTAAATGACTCTCCCAGGTCACGTATGTGGTCGCTAGTGACTCTGCTCTTGACGAGCATGTCGTCGACGTAGACCTCCATGTTGCGACCAATCTAATTTTCGAACATCCTATTGACTAGTCGCTGGTAAGTTGCTCCAGCATTTTTTAGTCCAAAGGGCATTACTTTGTAACAGTAGGTGCCCTGGTCCGTCATGAACGAGTTATACTCCTCGTCTTTCGGACTCATTCTAATCTGGTTGTAGCCCGAATAAGCGTCCATGAAACTTAGCAGCTCATGCCCTGCCGTGGAGTCAACCAGCAGGTCAATCCGGGGCAAGGGAAAGTTGTCTTTCGGGTAGGCTTTGTTGACGTCGGTAAAATTGACGCACATTCGTCACTTTTCGTTGCTCTTTTTGACCAAGACGACGTTCGAGAGCCAATCCGGGTACTGGACTTCTCTAATAAACCCTGCGTCCAGTAGCTTTTTTACCTCATTTGGGATGGTGATCAGCTTTTTGACAGAGTGGTTTCTTCGTTTCTGTCTGACCGATTTTCGGTCTGGATCAAGGCCCAGCTTGTGGACTATCACCTCAACTGAAATCCCGGACATGTCTGCGGGAGTCCAAGCAAAAAGGTCCGCGTTCCTTCATAGAAACGCGATCAATTCATCGCGTAGTTGCCCGGTGAGTGAGCCGCCGATCTGGACACACTTATTCGGTTCCCCCGGGTCTAGTGGGACCAGATCCGTGGCTTTGCCAGGCTGCACCTGTTGCAGAGTGGTCTCGTCTCGATGATCGAGTTCTCCCACCGTGCTAGTTCTGCCACTAGGGGCAATCTGGGACATGTAGCATGTCCGCCCAATTACTTGGTCACCTAACACTTCACCGACACCGTAGGGTGTTGGGAATTTCATTTTGAGGTGCAAAATCGAGGTAACTGCCCCTAATGTCTCCAGGTAAGGTCTGCCTAGTATAACGTTGTATATTGAGGGCAGGTCAACTACCAAAAAGGTTAGAACGTGACTTGCTATTTTCGGGTAGGTTCCTAGGGTGACTTCCAGTTGGACTGTCTCTTGAACGGGCACTGGTTCATTGTCAAGGCCATACAAGGGTCCTTCAGCAGGTTTTAGTTGATTCTTTTTTAGGCCCAATTTAAAGAATACATCCAGGTAAAGCAAATCTTTAGAGCTACCATTATCAATAAAGACTCGTTTCAGCTGGTAGTCTAAAGTACCATCTGAAACGAGTGCCGAAATTACAAGGGGGTCAGCATGGGGGGAGACTACATGGTTCGAGTCCCAATCACTGAAGCTAATGATATTGTCTACTGTGCGTGGCTTCTTCCTCCCAGTCTACTGCTCCTTGCTGTCTGCCGGACTCCTGGCAGGTCGGGTGGTGACCATATTAACTACTCCTGCCGCGATCCTGTTCCGAGGAAGCGTCTGCTCCTGCCCCTTCTCATCAGCTGCTCTTTAATTCTGTCCAGGTCCCTTAACGAATCGGGTGAGGTGTCCTCTGCGAATCAGGTCCTCGATTTCCCTCTGCAGCGTTTTACAGTCTTCGGTTGAGTGGCCAGCGGAACGATGGAAGTCACAGTACTTGGACTGATTTCCAGAGTCTTTCTTCAGCGTTTTTGGCCACTTCAAAAACTTTTCTCCGCGGATCTGCATCAGGACATTGGAGCGCGTGTCTGTCAAGGGCGTGAAAGTGGTGGGCCCGTGATCTTTGCGTTCTGGGGGCCCAGTCCGGCGCTGCTTCTGGCGGGAATGTTCTCCGCCACTGTACTTTCTTTTCCCTTCACCAGGGAACGGCCGAGGCTGATCCGCCCGCTCAGGACGTTTTGCCTCGTTGGCCTCTTCTGCTGCAGCGTAGGCCCTGGTGATGGATTCCGCCTCGCGGAAAGTCTGAGGGTTCTTATGAGCCAGGTGCTTAAAGAAGTCACTGAAAGTAAGCGCTGAGATGAAGCTTCCCAACTTCATCTCTTCAGTGATCCTGGGGATCCTTCTGGCCTCAGCCGCGAAACGATCCAGGAAACCCCGTGGGTTCTCTCCCGGTTTCTGCTTTATGTGGGTGAGATGCCACGGCTGCTTCTCTTCCCGTCGGCTCGAAGCGTATTGAGCCAGGAAGAGATCCGTGAGTTCACGGAAACTTCTAACAGTGCCTGAAGGGAGATGGTGAAACCAGATTCTGGCGTCTCCCTTCAGCGTGAGCGAGAAGCAGCGACACATCGCTGAGTCTTCTAGCCCTTGTAGACTGAGATGGGTGCGGAAGTGATCCAGGTGGTCAACCGGACCACTGCCCCCATCGTATAAGTCAAGGGACGACATTTTAAATTTGGACGGCAATGGACGGCTCAAGATTTCTGTAGTGAAAGGTGATCTGTCCAAGTCGATGGCGCGCTCGTTATTCTGGAACATGTGATTCCATATTTGGTCCACTCGCAGATCGGCGCGAGTGGCGTTTGCGGATCGTTTGGAGTTGAGGAAATTCCTCAACTCCGTCTTATTCCGGTGGGTTCAGCAGCCGGTCAGCTGCTGTCTCTAGTGGACCTGGCAGTCCCGGAGGCTCGCTCCTGGACTGTGTGGTGGTCTTCTGCCCGAGAGTATCGAGGGTTTCTTCTTTCTGGGCTCTCTGTCAGAGACGTACTCCCGGAGGTTCCATTGGCCTGTTTTGGCCAGGAACGCGGGAGGACGCCGGAGCTGGATTGTTCCCAGCTTTGGCAGGCCTTTTGGCCGGATTCTTCTTCCTTTGGCCACCCTTTTTGGTGGCGGGAGCGGGAATGGCGGCTGGTGGAGCCACTGGCTGTTGTTGTTCTTTCTGTGCACAAAGTAGTTGGAGCAGGCGATTGTTGGCCTGCATCTGCTTCACCAATTGTTGAATGTAAGGCGGTGGAACCCCGCTTGTGGCCCCGTTGACCAGGACATCAGCAGCATGGTCCTGGTCGGGGTTAGCAACATCTCTAGCGGGGTCGCTAGCCTGTGCTCTTGTGTTCACCATTGTAGAAGTAGAAGGTGACAGAGAGAGTTTGTGCAGATTTTTTGTGGTAGGCTTTTCGTAAGCGCTTCCCACAGACGGCGCCAATGATGCGTACTTGGATTCGACTTTGAACAGATTCGGATTCTCTTGGATGGATTGAACTGGCTCCTCCGTTCACTGAGTGCGAATCCTGCACACCACTAAGGTAAACAAGAGGTTAGCGTTAACGGCGGGATATAATCCCACCGAAAACACTTCGACGCTCAAGTCAGTCAAACAGTCTTCAAGAAGGAAGAAACTGAAATTGAGGGAGAGTGAAGGGAAAGAGGGTGTTTTGTTCCAGATGTCAGAGAGACGCAATGCCTTTCTCGTATCTGGATGGTGGGAAGGCAGAGAACGGCTGTAGAGACTCGTTCATTACCTTAGAGTTTGATCGTGTTTGAGAGTTTGGCTGTGCAGGGAGAGGGAGTCCGTTTCTTAGAACACTTAGGATTTTTTGTGTTAATGCAGACGTACCCAGAATGAGGATTCTGGGGTTTTTCTTATGGCTGGGAGAGATCATCCTTCTTTGGAAGGCATGATCCTTCCCCTCTCTACCTTAGCTGGCTTACCTTCTGGAGCAGATGCCGGTTGCCAAGGTGGGTGTGATCCTTTCCTTCTGAGGAGGCTGCCTGCTTTCCAAACTAACGTCCTTCCTTTTCAGTACATTGCCGTTGGGTTGTCTTGGCGGGCAAGGAATCGGGAAGACTAGCGCTTTCCTTCTTTGAAGGGCACCAATCTTGTTAGCATCTTTTCTGGTGTAAATTAAGATCGTGTGAGACGCGTTGAAAGCTGTGGTTGGCCGTCTGGTGAGTGGTGGGCCTAAACGGAACATGCCCATCACTATAGAAGGGCGTCATTTGGGCCCAATGTGCGGGGCGCAGACGGTCAACGTCTGAGTTGACCGTCAGTATGTCGGCCGCCTTCGTGGAGAACGAAGGGAGAGTGGCTGGCGATCAACTGATGGGCTGTGGGCCAGAATGGAATAGGCCCATCACTGTAGCAAAGCTTCTAAAGGCCCAATTAGGCTGGACAAAGGCGGTCAACACTGCGCTGACCGTCCTACGCTTTTCAATTCCTAGGCATGTTTTCTCACTGGGCCGCGAAAGAATGTTGACCGGATTTCTTAGGCTTCCGTTGACCTTTCTTTGGGCCAGCCCATTACTGGTGTACCCATCAAATGTTTTGTGTTAGAATTTTTTTGACAGCATACAATTTCTATTAGCATATGAATTATTATCGATTTAAATTTTTAAAATGAAATTGATGAGTCTGATGATCGATGAACCGGTCCTTAATCCGACATGCAAGAGATCAACGGCCCGATGGAGCTTCCTCTAAACCCAAGGCCCAGCGAACACCACGGATGGCCAAAGTGAGTTGACCCAGAGCTATTTAGTAAGAAGCGGATGATTTAGATTGCGTATTGTCGTACCCATTGTTGCCCTTCCTACACAGCTGCCAATATCCTAACAATGCAGCGCATGTAGAACTTGCCATAATATAGACACAACTGTGACGAAACAGACTCCTTTTTTTTAGCATTCCGTCAGCGACCTCTCGAAACTGACACCAAGGTTTCGGTGATCTGGTTCGAGCTGGTCGTGTCCACCAATCACAGGATCACAGATGCCATCTAGGACCCATACATGAGATCCATAACATATGTAACGAAAGCCAATCTATTAACCCGCCGAAATATTTACATTCATAACCACAAAACTCATTTATGCATGCATAGTCATAAAAATCCGATTACAAAAATGCATATATCTCAATAGAATCATTACAATAAAATTGATTCTTCCGAGTAACTCTAAAATATGCCTCCGAGTCCTTAGAATCATTCAGACGGAGCTCTAGTTACTCCATCTCATCGGGCACGAGTTCTATAGTTTCATCTGGAGGAAAAAAACAGAAAATAATGAGCCAAAACTCAACAAGGTACATGCAAATCTTCCGTAAAGAGTTTATACTGTAAGATGGATACAGATACATATACAACATGAATATTATAAAATAACAGTTGACCGAATCATGGCAAATACATAATGCAAAGAAGTCAGGAAGGCCGGAGTAGTCAAATTCTTAAAATCGGACAGAAAATAGAGTCAGTCTTATTATAAATACTTCTCTTCTCTTTTATTTTTTAACGATATAGGACATCGCTAGCGGAGGGGGTAATAATCGAGGATAGATTGTGCATATCTTCATACAATTACAGCAATGTCTCCTTATACAAAGCCCCGATGACGGCTCTCTCACTTCTTCCTTGTATAAAGCCCCGATAACGGCTCTCATTTCCTCCTTGTACAAAGCCCCAAGGATGGCTCCCTTTCGTTATCCTCGATTACCATCATAATAT
The DNA here is from genome assembly GCA_025585075.1 of Nepenthes mirabilis. NCBI lineage: Eukaryota > Viridiplantae > Streptophyta > Magnoliopsida > Caryophyllales > Nepenthaceae > Nepenthes > Nepenthes mirabilis. The sequence goes on along the minus strand of JAODPA010007549.1, from coordinate 31,476 downwards.
TCTAGGGCATGCCAGAGAACTTTATCTTCCAGTGCTGAAATTCGATCTTATTTATCTTGCCATCAAGCCGGTTTACTTTTTCTTTAGTTCACATTCCGGACGGGCACAAAACTTTCGGTTGTCATAATACAAAGCCGATTTCAAATTCATTTTTCTTATTTCGGTCAAGTAAAAAGACTTTTAGTTGATATGAAGCTGATTTCAAATCCATAAATCTCATCCGGTCAATAATTCTTTATTATGACTCATGTGAGGCCCCGGGACCGAAAACATGATAATTGGAAATAATTAAAATGATGATAATTATTAAGAGGCCAAGCATACATTGAAAAATAAGGGTTAAAAGTAAAAAAGTAGGAAAATACCCGAGTTTAGAAAGCAACAGGGTAGCGCATGCCGTGCACTTGAGGCGCAGCAGCGAGTGCAAAATCCAGTGCCTACCCACAAGCCGTGCACCAGGCATGCTCAAGTGAGCCCCTAATAGAAACTCCATGCTCGCCACACGCTCGTGGGCACCCACCACGCGCTCGAGCGCAGTCTCAATTTTTGCCTGCGTCCTGATTCCGTTTTTGTTATAAATAGAAGAGGAAAAAGGTGAAAGAGAGAGCAGTTGAGGCACGAACGAAAAGGAGGAAGAAGAGAAGAGGAAAAAGAGGAAATCACTCATTCTGATTTACTCCGAGTAAAAATAACAGTAGATCGGGCTCAGACAAGTGTATTTCGGACGTTATTTTCCGTTTTTACTGTTTTCTCTTGCTTCAAAATCGATGAAAATGCTATAAATCTTTATCGTTGCATGTTTAAAGTAAACAAAGCATGTTTTTCTCAATTGTTCTATTAGATATTATGTTTATCCATGTTTATTGCAAGATTTGGCTTTGATTTCATGAACAAGTATGTAATTAGTGTTCGATTTGGTTCGAAAGCATGTGATGAAACCCTAACTCGAAAATATTAGAGATTTTTGGTTAAATTGCATCATTTAGTATATGTGTTTGGATTTATGGCGTTGATTTCATGAATAAACACATGTTTGGTGTTCGTTTTGAGTCCAAAAGTTTTGACGAAGCCCTAGGTACAAAAATGAATGGATTTTAATAATTTTTAATCATAGCTCCTGTTTTATAAAAGTTAATTGGCACTGAAATGAAGCTCTTGGTATAATTTATTTTCTAAAATTTTACACAGACTTATATCGATAAATTTTCATGCACTTCTAAAGTAAAACTGAATGGTTTTTAGATCATTACTGTATGTTTTGAACATTTTGAAGTTAACTAAAAGGAAATTGTGAAACTCTGATTACGAAAGAAGGTTTCAGTTTAGAAGTTATTCCTGATACTGTTATTTAGGACCCAAGACTAATTACAGTCAAGCTAGATTCTCTGGCATGCCTTAGAACTTTACAGTGGTGATCGAGGATAACTCTATCAATGGAGTTATATGTGGTCTGCCCTTCCTCGAGGCGTTACGGTCAGGAGAAAAGTTTCTCTTTCTGTCCTACCTTCGGGAGGCACATATGTACAGATCCTACGAGACGAGATCTTCTGTTACTATTTATAGCCTTGGATTGTGAGGAGATGTACACAATCTATCCTCAATCATTTGCCCCTCAACTAGTAGGGATACTGGCAGGGTCTATTACCGCTCTGTTCTGTTACTACTCTATTCTGTGCCGCCGTTACTGTTCTGTACCAATCACTCTTCTGTACTGATATAAAAGAGAAGTTTCTGACTCTACTTTCTGAATTATACTGATTACTAATTTCTAATTTCTGATTTCTGAGTTTAATATCATCAAATTATGCTTTCTCTATTTTTTAGGATATATTCTGTTTAACCGTTCTGTTTGTACATAGTTTCATGACTGTTTTGCATAACTGCTTTACTGCATAATTGCATGTACCTTGTTGGGCACCGGCTCACTGTTTTATTATTATTTTTCCCTCCAGATGAGACTGTAAAACTAGTGCCTGATGAGAAAGAGTGACTGAGAGCATCTTCTAAAGGCTTTTGAAGATCTGAAGCATTTTGAAGCTATTTTGGAAGAATCAGTTGGACGTAAAGACTTGACTGGATATGTGATTTCGTATATGAATTCTATATCTATCGACATTCATGTATATGTAGATTTTGTATAGAAATGCACGTGATGGTAAAAAGGAAAAATTGTGCTTCTATAGGTTAATAGTTCAGCTTACACTCTATACTTTTAGAAATTCTGTAAAGTCCTAGATGGCATCTCGTTTATGAACTGTTAGTGTAGTAGATGGTTTGATAGATTAATACCATGGATGCCATCTGTGATCCTATGTACACATATTGTAGGAAGAATTGTGGTATAAATTGATAGTTGTGTGCTTGTACTGGTTGGTTATACAAGTTCTGTATAGGTTGTACATTTGGATTTTCATCCAATTACAAAGGGACTCTACCGAAATTTCTACAGAAGTCATATCTTATATTTTGGTCTTAAATTCCTGTTTCTATCTTGACGAAAGTTTCTGAAGAAAAAAAAAAGAACAAATCTATTCCATCACAATTGGTATCAGAGAAATGAGATGCCTTAGGAAATGATTAACCGAAAAGCGGAAGTATAGGTTTGAATCTCTGTGCTGAATTCCTGTAGGAATAGGTTGAGGAAGTTAAGGTAACTAGAACTCTTAAGAGATTGGTTCTTAGGCTAGGTTTAAATTTTCTTAAACTGTTGAATATTTCTTTTTCCTTCCACTGAATTCTTATCCTTATAACATTGTGCTTGTCTTGATTATAGGATGGCTAGTAAAAAGAGCAGAAGAAATGACCGTGGTGGTACTAGTATGCCCTATGCTAGAGAGGCTGCTTATATCGATCTATTGGAGAGGATGACCAATGTAGTAGAATTCGTCGAGCAGAGACACATGGCTTCGGTTCCTGCACCCGAGCCAACTCCAACACTTCTTGCTCCTAAGACTTATGACAGATTCACAGCGGAGCGAGCACTGGGCTTTCTAGGGAAGCCTAATCTAGCAGAAGCGGATGTGTGGTCAAAGAGGATGAAGAATATATTTACTTGATTGGGTGTATTGATCAGGAGAAGATCACCTTTGCGATATATAAACTGGAGGGTGAAGCTGATAATTGGCGGAGCATGTAAAAGAGGACGATGGGAGTGCCCGATGATGTCATTACTTGGGAGATGTTTGAGGATGCGTTTACGGAGAAATACTTCCCATCCAACTTCCGAGATTAGAAAGAGTAGGAGTTTATGAGGTTGAGACAAGGAAGTATGACGATGAAGGGATATGATGTTAGATTTACTGAATTATCCCATTTTGCACCCTTCTATGTAAAGGATGAGCAGAGAAAGGTAAAGAAGTTCCAACAAGGGTTACGGGATGACATTAGAAAGCCACTGTTAATTCTAAAACTTTAGACTTACGCTGAAATTCTGGATCGGGCAATGATTTATGAGAAAGAAGTGGAGACGGAGAGATTTTTACAAAGAGGACCGCTAGCCAGGCGGGAGTTTAGTATCGGATTTGTTGTGAGATCTTTTGGACCTTCCAAGATGACTAGGACAGCTGACAAGGGAAAGAGTGTTATATCGGCTCAGTCAGTGACCGGTTCTAGAGTATCGGCTGAAGATTATACCTTCTATGGGAAGAGACATCCGGGGCAAGTATACCGTAAGATATCGGGAGCATGTTTCAGATGTGCACAACAGGGCTACCAAATCAAGGACTGTCCACTACCTCCGAGGTTAGAAGGAAAGAAGCCTACTGTCTCCGCAAAGGCCTTCATAGTGACTATTCAGGACCCAAAGGCATCTCCGAATATCGTAAAAGGTACTCTTTCTATTTATGGAGTTTTTGTATCTATATTGTTTGACTCAAAATCTACCCACTCATTTATTTCTCCACGATTTACATGCTGCATTATATTTGCCTCATGTATTTTGGATTGTGATTGTCTGTATGTACTCCCACTGGGTCCCCTGTGATTACAGATGTTATGTATCCTAGATGTATAGTTGAGGTGAATGGGAAATGTTTGGTTGTGGATTTGGTGTTATTGAACATAGAAAATTTTGATGTGATTTTAGGGATGGACTGGCTGGCCAAATATCATATCAGTGTTGACTGTTTTTTGAAGAGGATTTGTTTTAATATTCCTAAAATGGAACCCTTTTTCTTTTAAGGTATTAAGAAAAAAATCTATGATAGAGAGGCTTATTTTAAAAAGAGTAGAAGAAATGACCGTAGTGGTACTAGTACGCCCTATGATAGAGAGGCTACTTATATCGATCTGTTGGAGAGGATGACCAATGTAGTAGAATTCATCGAGCAGAGACATATGGCTTCAGTTCCTGCACCCGAGCCAGCTCCAACACTTCTTGCTCCTAAGACTTATGACATATTCACAGCGAAGTGAGCACCAAGCTTTCTAGGGAAGCCTGATCTAGCAGAAGCGGATGTGTGGTTAAAGAGGATGAAGAAGATATTCACTGTGATTGGGTGTATCGATGAGGAGAAGATCACCTTTGCGATATATAAATTGGAGGGTGAAGCTGATAACTGGCGGAGCATGTAAAAGAGGACGATGGGAGTGCCCGATGATGTCATTACTTGGGAGATGTTTGAGGATGCGTTTATGGAGAAATACTTCCCATCCAACCTCTGAGATTAGAAAGAGTAGGAGTTTATGAGGTTGAGACAAGGAAGTATGATGATAAAGAGATACGATGTTAGATTTACTAAATTATCCCATTTTGCACCCTTCTATGTAAAGGATGAGCAGAGAAAGGCAAATAAGTTCCAACAAGGGTTACGAGATGACATTAGAAAGTCGCTGTCAATTCTAAAACTCTAGACTTATGTTGAAATCCTGGATAGGGTAGTGATTTATGAGAAAGAAGTGGAGACGGAGAGATTTTTACAAAGAGGACCGCTAGCCAGGCGGGAGTTAGTACCGGATTTACTGTGAGATCTTTTGGACCTTTCAAGAGGACTAGGACATTTGACAAGGGAAAGAGTGTTACACCGGCTCAGTTAGTGACCGGTTCTAGAGTATCGGCTGAAGATTATACCTTCTATGGGAAGAGACATCTGGGGCAAGCATATCGTAAGATATCGGGAGCATGTTTCAGATGTGGACAACAGGGCCTCCAAATCAAGGACTGTCCACTACCTCCGAGGTTAGAAGGAAAGAAGCCTACTGTCTCCGCAAATGCCTTCATAGTGACTCTTCATGACCCAGAGGTATCTCCGAATATCGTGAAAGGTACTCTTTCTATTTGTGGAGTTTTTGTATCTATATTGTTTGACTCGAAATCTACCCACTTATTTGTTTCTCTACGATTTGCGTGCTGTATTGATTTGCCTCATGTATTTTGGATTGTGATTGTCTGTATGTACTCCCACTGGGTCCCCTATGATCACGGATATTATGTATCCTAGATGTATAGTTGAGGTGAATGGGAAATGTTTGGTTGTAGATTTGGTGTTATTGAATATAGGAAATTTTGATGTGATCTTAGGGATGGACTGGCTGGCCAAATATCATACCAGTGTTGACTGTTTTTTAAAGAGGGTTTATTTTAATATTCCTAAAATGGAACCCTTTTTCTTTTAGGGTATTAAGAAAAAGGGGGTGCCTGTATTAATCTCTACTTTACATGCCAAGCATTTGATTAAAAGTGTATGTAAAGCTTACTTGGCATACGCCTACACTACTGGGAGTCGTAGTGTGTCAGTTAAGGACATCCTGGTTGTCTGTGATTTTGAGGATGTATTTTCAAAGGAGTTACCTGGATTACCTCCACACCGAAAACTTGAGTTTGAAATTGCTATTGTTTCTGGTGTTAGTCTGATTTCTAAGGCCCCTTATCATATGGCTCTTGCTGAATTAAAGGAGTTAAAGTTACAATTACAGGAGCTATTAGACAATAGCTTTATCAAACCGAGTGTATCTCCTTGGAGTGCATCAGTAGTGTTCGTAAGGAAGAAAGATGGATCCTTACAGTTGTGTGTTGATTATCGTGAGTTGAATAAAATTATGATTAAAAATAAATACCCTCTACTGTGTATTGATGATTTATTTGATTAGTTGCAAAGATCTCAGGTGTTCTCGAAGATCGATTTGAGGTCCGGTTATTATCAATTGAGGACTAAGCCAGAAGATGTGGCTAAGATTGCTTTTCGGACACGTTATGGTCATTATGAGTTCTTTGTTATGCCTTTTGGCCTTACGAATGCTCCAGCTGCTTTTATAGATATGATGAATAGGGTGTTCAGGTTGTACTTGGATGAATTTATGGTAGTATTTGTTGATGATATCTTGATTTATTCAAAGGATTATAAGGAACACAAGATTCATTTGAGGATAGTACTTAAGTGCTTCGTGAGGAAAAACTGTATGCTAAGTTAAGTAAATGTGAATTCTGGTTAGAGAAGGTGATGTTTTTGGGGTATGTAATTTTTTATGGTGGTATTTCTGTGGATTCCAGGAAAGTAGAGGCTGTTACAAATTGAAATAGGCCGGCTTCTATGACTGAGGTTAGGAGCTTTCTTGGCATGGCGATATATTACAGGCATTTTGTAGAGAATTTCTCACAGATCGCTATACCTCTGATTTAATTACTGAAGAAGGAGGCTAAGTTATGTGGACTGATGAGTGTGATCTGAGCTTCTGGGAGTTAAAGGATTGCGTGACTACTGCTCCAGTGTTGATTATTCCAAAGGGTTCAAGAGGCTTGAGGTGTACTGCTACGCCTCTAAGGCAGGTCTAAGATATGTATTGATGCAGCACGATAAAGTTGTAGCTTATGGATCTTGGCAACTAAAAGTGCTTGAGAAGAACTACCCTACTCATGATCTGGTGCTTGTTGCTGTTATTTTTACCCTAAAGATTTGGAGACATTATTTGTATGGTAAAAAGTTCATTGTGTACTCTGATCATAAAAGTTTGAAGTACTTGTTTTTACAAAAGGAACTTAACATGAGGCAAAGAGAAATGGCTTGATTTTTTAAAGGATTATTATTGTGAGATACAGTATAAGCCAGGGAAGGCCAATGTAGTTGCGGACACATTAAGTTGCCAATCGAGGCATGTGGCACACTTATAGATCAAGCAGATGGAAATGTTGGATTACCTGAACAATGTGACATCCAACATTATGCTAAAGGTGATTGAATGCTCCTGTCGTATCTTTAGATCCAACCGGAAGTAGTCAGCAAAGTTAAAGAGGAGTAAGTGAATAATCTATTCCTTATGGATGTTGTAAGTGATCTGAATAAGAAATCTTGAGCTAATTTTAATGTCCAGACTGATGGAGTATTGAGGTTTAGAGACCAATTATGTGTACCGGATGATAGAGAATTGAAGGAAATGATTTTGAAGGAGGCTCACTGATCCTGGTATATGATTCATCCCGGGACAAATAAAATGTATCAGGATCTAAAGAAAACCTTCTGATGGAGGAACATAGAGAGAGATATCATGGCTTATGTGGAGAAATGTCTGGTATGTCAGTAACTAAAAACTGAGAGGAGGAAGCCTTCTGGATTGTTACAACCTATGTCGATCCCGAGTCGAAAATGGGAAAATGTTGCTATGGTCTTTGTATCGGGTTTACCGAGGACCCCTAGGAATCATGATGCCATTTGGGTTATAGTTGATCGGCTGACAAAATTAGCGCACTTCTTGGTGATCAGGACAACCTATTCGCGTGATAGGTTAGCTCAGTTATATGTGAACGAGATTGTAAGGCTTCATAGAGTCCCTACCTCCATTGTATCTAATAGAGATCTATGTTTTGTCTCAAGGTTTTGGGAGAGTTTACATAAGGAGTTGGGGATAGAGTTAAAATTTAGTACTGTGTATCACCCCTAAACTGATGGCCAATCTGAGCGTACCATTCAAATTCTTGAGGATATGTTAAGGGCCTCTATTTTAGAGATGAAAGAAACTTGGGACACTTATCTGGCGCTAGCTGAATTTGCTTATAATAACAACTATCAGGCTAGTATCGGCATGGCACCTTTTGAGGCGTTATACAGAAGAAAATGCAGGTCGCTGATTCACTGGGAGGGGACTGGAGATAAAAGGATTTTGGGCCTAGAGATTATGAAGGTAACAGTAGAGAAGATTAAACTAATCCATGATAATCTAAAGATTGCTCAAAGTAGACAGAAAAACTATGCAGATAGGAGGAGGATAGAATTGAGCTTTGAAGTAGGAGATATTGTATTTCTAAAGGTCTCACCGTCTAAGGGAACGTTCCGGTTTGGAGTAAAGGGAAAACTGAAGTCGCAGTTCATTAGTCCTTTTGAGATTCTGGAAAGGATCGGGGAGATAGCCTACAGGTTGGCGTTACCACCTAGTCTGATGGGTGTATATGATGTATTTCATGTATTGATGCTTCGGAAGTATGTCCACGATCCTGCACACGTGATTGACTACTGATCCTTGGTCATCGACAAGGATTTTTCCTACATCGAGGAACCAGTGTAGATTCTAGATCGAAAGGATCAGAAATTGCGTATGAAAACCATTCCCCTGGTGAAGGTACTTTGAAGAAATCATTCACCAGAGGAGGCCACTTGGGAGCGTGAAGAGGAAATCCGAAACAAATATCCCAACTTGTTTTCTTGAGGTATGTAACTTTGTCAAATTTTGAGGACAAAATTTCCTTAAGTGGGGGAGAATGTGAGGCCCCGAGACCGAAAATATGATAATTGGGAATAATTATAATGATGATAACCATTAAGAGGCCAAGCATGCATTGAAAAATAAGGGTTGAAAGTAAAAAGGTTGAAAAATACCCGAGTTCAGCAAGCAGTAGGGTTGCGCCTGCCGTGGGCTCGAGGCACGGCAGCGAGCGCAAAATCAAGTGCCTAGCTGCTCCCCGTGCGCCAAGGGCGCTCGAGCGTGCCCCTGACAGAAATCCTGCGCTCGCCGCAAGCTCGTTGGGCGCCGGAGGCGGGCGCTGGCAGAATGTACCGTGCTTGCCACACGCTCGAGCACAATTCCGATTTTTGCCCGCATCCTGATTCCGTTTTTGTTATAAATAGAAGGGGAAAAAGGTGAAAGAGAGAGCAGTTGAGGCACGAATGAAGAGGAGGAAGAAGAGAAGAGGAAAAGAAGGAAATCACTTGTTCTGATCCACTCCGAGTAAAAATAACGGTAGATTGGGCTCAGACAAGTGTACTTCGGACGTTGTTTTTCATTTTTTTTTATTTTCTCTTGCTTCAAAATCAATGAAAATGCTCTAAATCTTTATTGTTGCATGTTTAAAGTAAACAAAGCATGTTTTCCTCGATTGTTCTGATAGATTTTATATTTACTCATGTTTATTGTAAGATTTAGCTTCGTTTTTATGAACAAGCATGTAATTAGTGTTGAATTTGGTTCCGGAAGCATGTGTTGAAACCCTAACTCGAAAATATTAGGGATTTTTTGTTAAATTGCATGATTTAGTATATGTGTTTGGATTTATGGCGTTGATTTCATAAATAAACACATGTTTGGTGTTCGTTTTGAGTTTAGAAGTTTTGGCGAAGCCCTAGGAACGAAAATGAAGGGGTTTTAATGATTTTTAACCGTAGCTCCTATTTTATAAACGTTAATTGGCACTGAAATGAAGCTCTTGGTATAATTTATTTTTGAAAATTTCACACAGACTTACACCGATAAATTTCCATGCACTTCTGAAGTAAAATTGAAGGGTTTTTAGATCGTTACTATATGTTTTGAACGTTCTGAAGTTAACTGAAGGAAAATTGTGAAGCTTTGATTACAAAAGAAGGTTTTCAGTTAAGAAGTTATTCCTGATATATTGTTATTTAGGACCCAAGACTTATTACAGTCAGGTTAGATTCTCCGGCATGCCTTAAAACTTTACGGTGGTGATCGAGGATAACTCCGTCCATGGAGTTATATGTGGTCCGCCCTTCCTCGGGACGTTACGGTCAGGAGGAAAGTTTCTATTTCTGGCCTACCTTCGGAAGGCACACCTGTACCGATCCCATGGGCGGGATCTTTTGTTACTATTTATAGCGTTGGATTGTGAGATGTACACAATCTATCATCGATCATTCACCCCTCACTTAATATGGTATACTGGTACGGTTTGTTACCCCTCTATTCTGTTATTGCTCTATTCTGTATCGTCGTTACTATTCTGTACAAATCACTGTTTTGTACTGATATAAAAGAGAAGTTTTTGACTCTATTTTCTAATTTTGCTTTCTAAATTATACTGATTATTGATTTCTGATTTCTGAGTTTAATATCGTCAAATTATGCTTTCTCTGTTTTCTAGGTTATATTCCATTTAACCGTTCTATTTGTACATAGTTTCATGACTGTTTTGCATAACTGCTTTACTACATAATTGCATGTACCTTGTTAGGCCCCGACTAATTATTTTATTATTTTTTTCCTCCAAATGAGTCTGTAAAACTAGTGCCTAACGAGAAAGAGTGACTAAAAGTATCTTCTGAAGGCTTTTGAGGATTTGAAGCATTTTAGAGCTACTTTGGGAGAATCAGTTGGATATAAAGACTTGACTGGATATGTGATTTTGTATATGGATTCTATATCTATGGACATTCGTGTATATGTGGATTTTGTATAGAAATGCATGTGATGTATGTAATGGTAAAAAGGAAAAAACTGTGCTTTTGTAGGTTAATAGTTCAGCTTATACTCTAAACTTTTGGATATTCTGTACAGATCCTAGATGACATCTCATTTATGAACTGTTAGTGTAGTAGATGGTTTGATAGATTAATGCCATGGATGACATCTGTAATCTTGTGTACGCGTGTTGTAGGAAGAATTGTGGTATAAATTGATAAATGTGTACTTGTACTATTGGTTATAGAGGTTCTACACAGGTTGTACTTTTGGGTTTTCATCTAATTACAAAGGGGACTTTGTCGAAATTTCTACAGAAGTCATACATTATCTTTTGGTCCTAAAATTTTGTTTCTATCTTGACGGAAGTTTCTGAAGAAAAAAAAAAGAAAGAAATTCGTTCTATCACAACTCAAAGCCGGTTTACTTCTTTAGTTTGAAATAATTCAAGTTCAATAATAAGTAGAGCAAAAAACGGAAAGCAGAAAGCAGCAAGCATAAATTAACCATGAAATCAAAAATATATTTTCAGTCCGTTCATAAAGCAAGTATGACGTTAGAGAAACAGCTTATCAAGTAGTAATTAAAAATAGCAAGTCTGATATACCATGTGTTGAGGCATTTAAATCTGAAGAGAACACTTACAATTTTTCTTAAAGCCGAAATTTGAAAACAGAAGTAAAATCTGAGTTTAAAAAGGAAAGGTACACTTGCTTGACTGTTGACCGCCCACTTCGACTGACTTGAAGCTTTTCTCCTTCTTCACTCCTTACCCTCCTTCCTCTCTAAGAATTTCACACCCGTCCCTCAATTGGAGTTCAGTATATAAAGAGAAAGGATTAGGTGGAATAAGTGGAGTGGGTTACCTACTTAGTACTTATCTTCATGGATTAGGTGGGAGTGAGTTGGGTAAGTTACCTACTTGGTACTTCCCTTTAGGGGTTAGGTGAGAGTAAGTGGGGTAAGTTATCTACTTGATATTTTTATCTAGAAGGTCAACGGGGTGGTTCACTTGCTCTGATTAGATTTGGATCTAATTGGGATCTAACCATCTATACAAAGTTGGTCCTTTCTTTAGTTTGCCCTTAATTTATCCTAGTTAATATTTCTAAATCCCATAATCAATTCTAGCTGGTCAACATTTTCTTCAAAGTCGATCAACCTTTCTATTGGTTAACTTTTTCGGTTAATGCTTCTTACTCTAATTTGGCCAACTTTTAGTTAAAACCGGTCAATGTTTCTTTTCTCTTATTCAAGGTCGGTCTACATTTCTTAAACTGGTCAACCCTTCGGTCAACCTTCTGGTCAACATCTTGACGTCGGTCAATGTCTTCACGCTGGTCAACATTTTGATGATGGTCAATATCTCGACGTTGGTCAATATTTTAACGCCGGTCAATATCATGACACTGGTTAACATTTCGATTACCATTAGTCCCAGTCTTTCAGTAGTGTAAGGCCACTTTGATTTAAGTCGAAATCAAAACATTCCGGTTTTTAAGTAGCAATATTTTACTTTGATTTTAAGTTTCTTTGATTTCGAGGTCTCACAATTCTCCTCTACTTAAAGAAATTTCGTCACCGAAATTTAAATGAAATTACATACCTTATTCAAACAAGTGGGAATATTTGCTCCAAATTTCTTCTTCTCATTACCAGGTGGATTCCTTAAGGGAGTGATTTTTCCAGAATACCTTTACCAGAGGAATAGACTTTGTACGCAGCCTTTGCTCTTTCCGGTTGAGGATTTGCAGTGGCTCCTCGACAAAGGATAAATCCTTACTGATTTCCAAGGGTTCGAATTCAATTATATATGTCGAATCATAAACATACTTCTGGAGTATGGATACGTGGAATATGTCATATACTTTTGTTAGACTTGGTGGTAGTGCTAGTCTGTAAACTACTTCTCCGATCTTTTCCAGGACCTCAAAAGGACTAATAAATCGCGGCTTGAGTTTACCTTTTACTCCAAACCGCAATGTTTCCTCGGATGGTGAGACTTTCAGAAAAATAAAATCTCCTATCTCAAAGCTCAACTCTGTCTTCCTTTTATCCACATAGCTTTTTTGTCTGCTTTGAGCGATCCTCAAATTACTATGGATTAGTTTTATTTTCTCAGCCGTTTTCTTTACGATTTTTGGACCCAAAATCTTTCTATCTCTAGTTTCTTCCCAATGAATCGTCGACCTGCATTTTCTTCCATATAGAACCTCAAAAGGTGTCATGTCGATACTAGTCTGATAACTATTATTATAAGCAAATTCTGCCAGTGTCAGGTAAGTATCTCAAGTGCCTTTCATTTCTAATACAGAAGCCCTCAATATATCCTTAAGAATCTGTATAGTTCGCTCAGACTGGCCATCTGTCTGAGGGTGATAAGCGGTACTAAATTTTAATTCAATCCCCAATTCTTTATGTAAACTTTTTCAAAACCTTGGGACAAAACAGTGCTCCCTATCAGATACAATGGAGGTAAGAATTTCATGTAGTTTCATGATCTCATTCACATATAGCTAAGCTAGCTTATCATGTGAATAGATTGTCCTAATTTTCAAGAAGTGGGCTGACTTTGTCAACCGGTCAACTATAACCCAAATGGCATCGTGATTTCTAAGGGTCCTTGGTAAACCAGATACAAAATCCATAGCAATATCTTCCCATTTTCAGCTTGTGATCGACATTGGCTGAAACAACTTAGAAGGTTTTCTCCTTTCCGCCTTCAATTATTGACACCCGAGGCATTTTTCCACATAGGCCATGATGTTCCTCTTCGTGTTCCTCCACCAGAAAGTTTTCTTCAAGTCATGATACATTTTATTTGTTCCGGGGTGGATGGTATATCTAGATCGATGGGCTTCCTTTAGAATCTTTTCTTTTAACTCCTTATCATCTGGCACACATAATCGGACTTTAAACCTTAATGCTCTGTCCGTTCAGATATTGAATTCAACTCGGGACTCCTTACTCAAGTTTCTTGCAATTTTTACAAGGAACGGATCATTAACTTGCTGTCCCCTAATTTCACAAATAATCTCAGGTTGGATCTGGAGATAAGATAGGAGCATCCTATTACCCTTAGCATATCGCTGGACATCACATTGCTTCAGATAATCTAACAATTCCATTTGCTTGATTTGTAATCGAGCTACCATTCTTGACCGTCGACTCAATGCATCCACAACTACATTAGCTTTTCTAAGCTTATACTGTATCTCACAATCGTAATCCTATAAGAAATCAAGCTACCACATTTGCCTCATGTTAAACTCCTTTTGAAAAAACAGATATTGCAGGCTTTTGTGATAAGAATACACAAAAAATTTTTCACCATACAGGTAATGCCTCTAAATTTTCAAGGAAAACAGCACAACCGCTAGCTTTAGTTCATGAGTAGGGTAGTTCTTTTCAGGTATCTTTAGTTGCCTAGACCCATAAGCGGTACCCTACCGTGCTGGATCAATACACATCCCAATCCTGTCTTAGAGGCATCACAGTACACCTCATAGCCCCCTGATCCTTCTGAAATCACCAGTATTGGAACAGTAGTCAGGTGCTTCTTTAGCTCCTGAAAAATTTGATTACACTCCTCAGTCCATTTAAATTTAACTTTCTTCTTCAGTAATCGAGTTAGGGGCATAGCAATCTATGAAAAATTTTTCACAAATTATTGGTAGTAGCCCGCCATGCCTAGAAAACTTCTAACCTTGGTTACAGAAGTCGGCCTACTCCAGTTAGTAACAGCCTCTACTTTCTTTGGATCCACAGAAATATCACCATTGAAAATTACATGTCCTAAGAACATCACATTCTCCAGCCAGAATTCACATTTTTCTAACTTAACATTTAACTTTTTCTCATAGAGCCCTTGAAGTACTATCTTTAGATGAGTCTCATGCTCCTCATAGTCTCTTGAATAGATTAGAATATTATCAATGAAAACTACCATAAATTTATCTAGATACTACCTGAATACTCTATTCATTAGATCCATAAAGACAGCAAGGGCATTTGTAAGCCCAAAGGTCATAACAAGGAACTCATAGTGGCCGTATCTCGTCCGAAAAGCAGTTTTGGCTACATCCTCTAGCTTAATCCTCAACTGATGATAATCGGACCTTAAATCAATCTTTGAGAACAACTGAGATCATTACAATTGATCAAACAAGTCATCAATACGTGGCAGAGGATATTTATTTTTAATCATGACTTTGTTCAATTCACGATAATCAACACAAAGCCGTAACGACCCATCTTTCTTCCTTACAAATAACACCGGTACTCTCCAAGGAGACACACTCGACCTGATAAAATCCTTATCTAATAACTCCTATAATTATAATTTTAGCTCATTTAACTCAGCATGGGCCATTCTATAAGGGACCTTAGAAACTGGCAATAATAATAGAGATCTCAAACTTAATCTGTCGATACAGAGGCAATCTAGGCAACTCCTCAGAAAATACATCCTAAAAATTACGGATGACTAGAATGTTCTTAGCCGGCACCTTATGAATCCCAGTGGTGCAAGTATACGTTAAGTAAGCTTTACATCCTCTTCTCACTAGATGTTTGGCATGCAAGGCCGAGATCAACACCGATATTTCTTTCTTTCCAAAGCCTTGGAAGAAAAAGATCTCTATCCTAGGGATGTTAAAATAAACCCTCTTTATAAAGCAATCAATGGTGGCATGATTTTTAGCCTGCCAATCCATCCCCAGAATCACGTCAAGACCTCTCATATTTAGTAACACCAAATCCACAATTAAACGTTGCCCATCTACTTCCATTACTCATCCAGGATATACAATATCAGTAATTACAGGAAATTCAATAGGGGTACACACTGACAATTCATAATCTAATATGTAAGGCATAGTAGTAATAAGACACACAAATTGTGAAGAAATAAAAAAGTGGGTAGATTTTGAGTCAAATAAAATAGATGCAAGGACTCCACAAACAGAAAGAGTACCTTCCATAACATTTGGCGATACCTTTGGTTTCTGAATAGTCACTGCGAAGGCCTTAGCCAGAATAGTAAGCTTTTTCCCCTCTAGTCTCGGGCAATCCTTGATCAGGTGGCCTTGCTGTCCACATTTGAAACAAGCTCCTGTAATCCGATGGCACGCCTGCCCCAGATGCATCTTCCCATAGGTGGTGCAGTGCGCAGTCGATGTCACTGAATCGGCCATCGACTGAGCCGGCACAACGACCTTTCCTTTATTAGTCGTCCTTGTCTTCTTGGATGATTCAAAAGATCCCCCAGCAGATCTGCCATTAACGCCTGCAGGGCTAGCTGCCCTCTTTGCATAGAAGTTCTCTATCTCCACTTCATTTTCGTAAATGATTACCTTGTCCAGTATATCGGCATACATCTCAAGCTTTAATATGGACAGCTGTTTTCAGATATCATCCCACAGTCCTTGCTAAAAGTTCTTCACCTTTCTTAATTCGTCTTCTACATAATAAGGCAAGAATAGGGATAGCTCGGTAAATTTAGTATTGTACTCAGTCACCGACATACTCCCTTACCTTAATCTCATGAACTCCATCTCCTTTTGATCCCGGAGTGTGACGGAATGGATGTTTTTTTGATTCTGTCATTCATAACACAATTGAAAACCCAACTAAACCAATTGGGTGTAACACAGGATCACAGATGCCATCTAGGACACATATACTTTTAACCATAATAAGTATAGCGGAAGTTATTCTAACACTTGCGAAAGCATTCATATTCATTCCAAAATATTCATTTCCAAGTACATAGCCAAAAATGTTTAACCATAGCAGTCCATCAAGTCATTACAATAATACTTCTCCAAAATAAGCTTCCGAAGTCTTTAATAATCCTTCAGACAAGCTCTAATCACTCGAACTCGTCAGACACAAGTTCTAAAGCTTTATCTGTAGGGGAAAAACATAAAGCAGTGAGTCGAGGCCCAGTAAGGTACATGCATATGAACTGTAAAACGGTTATGCCAAAACGATCATATAACCATGCAGAACCAGAACATTTTAAAACATTATCTGGAAAAATAGTAAAGACATACTATAACGATATTAAATCTCATGCTTCATAAATCGTACTATAGACTGTAAAACAAATAACTTTACTGATGCATGGTAAAACTAAAAACAATACTCTATACTGTTAATTGACATCTTTTCACTGTATGCGATTCATTATTATCTTTTCATCAGATGATACTCTATCATCTTTTCACTGTACAATATATTTTCATCTTTTACTGTGACATATCTTAATAATTTCGGACCCTGCCAGTGTACCCTACTAGTAGAAGGGGCGAATGATTGAGGATAGATTGTGTTCAGTTCACACAATCCAAGGCCTATCATGTCATATATATATTCTATATCGAGGGATATCTGTACTGTGTGCCACCCGAAGGTCGGCCTATCATGTCATATATATCCCATCTCGAGGGATATCTGTACTGTGTGCTACCCGAAGGTCGGCCTATCATGTCATATATATCCCATCTCGAGGGATATCTGTACTGTGTGCCACCCGAAGGTCGGCCTATCATGTCATATCGTGTCATATATATCCCATCCCGAGGGATATCTATACTGTGTGCAACCCGAAGGTCGGCCTATGTTCCTCCTGGCTTAACGCCCTTGAGGATAGGGCGGACCATGAATCGCTCCAGGGATAGAGCTATCCTCGATTACCACCGTAAGTTCTAAGGCCTCACCCAAGAACTTACCTGGACTTAGTCAATCTCGGGTCCCAAAATAATATAAGCAGAAATACTTCCTTCTTAAAAGCCATTTTCAGTAAAATCGGAGTTTATTTTCAGTTCGGAGTCAGAATTCATTTTCGGGACAGAGTGTTTTTCCTCAAAAGTCGGAGCATATTAAAAACCAGAGTTCTCTTTTTTGATACAAAACAGGAGTTCATCTTCAATCCAAAACCGAAGTGCATTTCCTCAAAAGGCCGGAGTGCTGGAGTGCTCAAAGGCCGGAGTGCCTAAAAGCTGGAGTGCCTTTTTTCTCAAAAAGTCGGAGTACTTAAAAGCCGGAGTGCCTTTTTTCTCAAAAAGCCGGAGTGCTTAAAAGTCGGAGTGTTCTTTATTCAAAGGACGGAGTGCTTTTCACTAACAGGGACGGAGTGCTTTTCATTGACAGGGACAGAGTGCTTTTCATTAACAGGGACGGAGTGCTTTTCATTAACAGGATGGAGTGCTTTTCATCAACAGGATGGAGTGCTTTTCGGATGGAGTACTTTTTGCTTCAAGGGAACGGAGTGTCCTTTTGGATGGAGTGCCCTTTTTGGGCGGAGTGCTTTTCAGATGGGTGCTTTTCACTTGGAGTACTTTTAAAAGCCGGAGTTTCTTTTAAAGAGGCCAGAGTACTTTTTTGGATGGAGTGCCTTTTGGACAGAGTACTTTTCGCTCAAAGGGACAGAGAGCTTTTCACTCAGGGTGACGGAGCTTTTCTCGAAGGACGGAGCTCATTTTCTCAAAGGACGGAGCTCGTTCTCTCAAAGGATGGAGCTCGTTCTCTCAAAGGACAAAGCTCGTTTTCTCAAAGGACGGAGCTCATTTCCTCAAAGGACGGAGCTCACTTTCCCAAAGGACGGAGTTCATTAAAAGCCAAAATTCGTTAAAGCAGGAGTGCGTAAACTCAAAAGCCGGAGTTCATTTTACATTACAGGAGGTGGATATTCAATGCAGAAAGTAGGAACTTAAAAACAGAGTACACTTCAATATTCTCAAAACATGAACTTAAAAGCAGAGCAGAGTACACTTACAATATTCTAAAAGCATCAATTTAAAAGCAGCGTCGAAGTAACTTGCAATAAAGCATGAATTTAGAAACAGAGCAAATACACTTGCAATGAACTTAAAAACGACGTCCGAGGTACACTTGCAATATTCTTAAAGCGTGAACTTAAAAACGGTGTCCAAGGTACACTTGCAATAAAGCATGAATTTAGAAACAGAGCAGAATACACTTGCAATGACCTTAAAAACGGCATCCGAGGTACACTTGCCTGAGAGTTGATTCCTGGATTTTTACCGTCTTGAAGCTTTCTCCCCATCACTCTCTTCTTTTTGCTTGCCTGACTGTCCACTCCAGCTACCTCAAAGTTCTTCCCTTTTTCTTTGCTCCTTATTCTTCCTTGGCGCCAGAAACTCACACTACCCCTCAACTACAGTTCGATATATAAAGAGGAGGGAGCAGGTGGGTAAGTGGAGGTAGGTTACTTGCTTGATAATTCTTTTCAGGATTAGGTAATTCTTTTCAGGGGGTAGGTGGAGTAATCAGGTTGGTTTACCTACTCTATTTGGTCGCCGCTAGTTGAATTCTAACTAAAGTTTGCTTTTGTCTTTCGTTCTATTAATTTATTCTGGCCAACTGCTCCTTATTTATTACCAATGCTACCGGCCAACTACTCCTTACTTGTGATACTTGGAGGACGGAGTGTTTCACGCTCTCTTTCAGGACGAAGTGACTTGATAGTCTGGAGTGGCTATATGAGTCTGGAGTGCCTTTTATCCGGAGTGCGTTTTCTTAAATCCGGACGGCTTTGTTGCACGGAGTGGTTTTTTTTGGACGGAGTGAATTGTGTTGGACGGAGTGGCTTTGTTGGACGGGCCAATCTCTATTAGACGGAGTAGCTTTGTTGCTGCGTCCGGAGTGTATTTTGTTCACTTCTGACCGGGGTGGCCTTTTGCGATAAGGGTCAGTTGCTTAAGGTTTTGATTCCGGAGTTCTGGGAGGCCGTCGTGTTTTTGCTCCACTCTGGACGGAGTGGCATGATTGAAACTTCTAGAGTGCCCTTGTCCACTTAAGGGCGGAGTAGCCCTGTCTTCACTTTAAGGCTAGAGCGGGACTTATTTTGTACTAAGGAAATGCCGAACTTAATTGAGGCTTAAGGCGGCCGGTTTAGATTTCATATTTCGGTCAACACTTTGAGCCATTGGATTTTGGGACCTCACACGGAGACTGGATGGAAAGTATTTCTCCAGAAAAACTTCCTTGAACATATCCCAAGTGATTATCTCATGGGCACTCCTATTGCTCTCTTCCTCATGCCCCACCAACTATCCGCTTCGCCTTCCAACTTATATACGGCGAAGGTAACCTTCTCCTGATCCATACACTCAATTACTGTAAATATTTTCTTCATCCTCTTTAGTCAGATATCAGTTTCTGCCAGATCGGGTTTTCCCAAAAAGCCCGGTACTAGTTCCACCATGAACCGATTCTACGTGGTTGGAGCCAGGATGGCTGGAGCTAGCTCGGTCGCAGGGATCGGAGCCATGTGCTTATGCTTGACAGACTCCACGACATTGGTCATTCTTTCCAATAAATCTATATAGGCGGCCACCCGATCATAGGGTGTATTACGACCATTCCTTCTTACTCTTTCACTAGCTATCCTAAAATCAAGACAGGCACAATATTATAATTTCAGGAAAGGAAAATATCCATCAGTTCATTAAAATTGAATTTAGGCTAGGTTCCAAGCTTCTTTAGGACTCTAATTGCCTAAGTTACCCTGACCTACTTCTTACGAAAATTTAGTACGAAGATTCAAACTTATGCTTCTGCACTTTCGATCGATCAATTCCTAAGGCGACGGACCCCCTTTTTTTTGCATTCCGCCAGCGACCTCCTGAAACTGACATCAAGGTTTCGGTGATCTGGTTCGGGCCGGTCGTGCCTACCAATCACAGGATCATAGATGCCATCTAAGACCCATACATGATATCCATAACATATGTAACGGAAGCTAATCTATTAACCCGCCGAAATATTTACATTTATAACCACAAAATTCATTTATGCATACATAGTCATAAAAGTCTGATTACAAAAATGCATATATCTCAACAGAATCATTACAATAAAACTGTTTCTTTCGGGTAACTCCAAAATATGCCTTTGAGTCCTTACAATCATTCAGACGGAGCTCTAGTCACTCCATCTCATTAGGCACGAGCTCTATAGTTTCATCTGGAGGAAAAAACAGAAAACAGTGAGCTAGAGTTCAATAAGGTATATGCTGATCTTTTGTAAAGTGTTTATACTATAAGACGAATACAGATACATATGCAGTATGAATATTATAAAACAACAGTTGATAAGATCATGGCAAATACATAATGCAAAGAAGTGAGGAGGCCAAAGTAGTCAATTTCTGAAAATCAGGACAGAAACTAGAGTCGGTCTTATTATAAATATTTCTCTTCTCTTTTATTTTTTATCGGTACCGGACATCGCTAACAGATGGGACAATAATTGAGGATAGATTGTGCACATCTCCTCACAATCATGGCAATACCTCATTATACAAAGCCTTGAGGACGGGTGTCTCACTTCCTCCTTATACAAAGCCTCGAGGATGGCTCTCATTTCCTCCTTGTACAAAGCCCCGAGGATGGCTCCCTTTCGTTATCCTTGATTACCACCATAATGTTCTAGGGCGTGATGGAGAACTTTATCTCCCAATGCTAAAGTCCGATCTTATTTAGCTTATCATAAGGCCGATTCACTTTTTCTTTAGTTCACATTCCGAACGGGTATAAAACTTTCGGTCGTCATAATACAAAGCCGATTTCAAATTTATTTTTCTTATTCCGGTCAAGTAAAAAGACTTTCAGTTGACATGGAGCCAGTTTCAAATCCATAAATCTCATTTCAGTTAATAATTATTTATTATGACTCAAAGCCGGTTTACTTCTTCATTTTTAAATAATTCAAGTTCAATAATAAGTTGAGTAGAAAACAGAAAGCAGAAAGCAGTAAGCATGAATTAACCATGAATCAAAATTATATTTTCAGTCCGTTCATAAAGCAAGCATGACGTCCAAGATGCAACATATCAAGCAATAATTAAAATCGGCAAGTCTGATATACTATGTGCTAAAATATTTAAATCTAAAGAGAACACTTACAATTTTTCTTAAAGCCAGGATTTGAAAACAAAAGTAAAATATGAGTTTAAAAAGGAACGGTACACTTGCTTGACTACTGACCGCCTACTCCGACTGACTTGAAACTTTTCTCCTTCTTCACTCCTTACCCTCCTTTCTCGCCAAGAATTCCACACCCGTTCCTCAACCGATGCTCAGTATATAAAGAGAAGGGATTATGTGGAGTAAGTGGGGTGGGTTACCTACTTGGTACTTCCTTTCAGGGGTTAGGTGGGAGTGAGTGGGGTAAGTTACATACTTGGGACATCCCTTCAGGGGTTAGGTGGGAGTGAGTGGGGTAAATTACCTACTTGGTACTTTCATCTAGAGAGTCAACGGAGTAGTTCACTTACTCTGACTAGATTTGGATCTAGTTGGGATCTAACCGTCTAAACAAAGTTGGTCCTTTTTTTTAGTTTGCCCTTAATTTATCCTGGTCAATATTTCTAAATACCGTAGTCAATTCTAGTTGGTCAATATTTTCTTCAAAGTCGGTCAGCCTTTCTATTGGTCAACTTTTTCGGTCAATGCTTCTTACTAATTCGGTCAACTTTTACTCAAAGCCGATTAATATTTCTTTTCTCTTATTAAAGGTCGGTCTACATTTCTAAAAATCGGTCAACCCTTTGATGAACCTTCTAGTCTACATCTTGACGCCGGTCAAAGTCTTGACACTGGTCAAAATTTTGACGATGGTCAATATCTCGACGTTGGTCAATATTTTGACTCCGGTCAATATCATGATACCGATCAACATTTCGATTTCCATTAGTCTCGGTCTTCCAGTGGTGTAAGGCCACTCCGATTTAAGTCGAAATCAAAACATTCTGGTTTTTATGTAGCAATATTTTACTTTGATTTTAAGATTATTTGATTTCGAGATCTCACAACAATAGTTACCCTAACAACTCAACAAATATTCCAAAAATACTACCTCTGATTACACAATACCCTAGGATGACAGTTACGGCTCAACGAATTTCTTTGAAAGGCGATTGTCATACAGCGACCTCTAGAATCGTACTAAAAAAGGGAAAGAATATCCTCAATCGCTAAGGTAGCTCAGCGGATTTTCCAGGGCGAGCGATGTCATCCGCGAGGTCCAAGGAAAGCCACACTGACTCTGATTGTATAAATACCTCTTAACCCCTATGGGAATAGGGACCGAATAATTTTTACTCCCAAACACTCTTAAAGGATCAAAGAACTCTCTCTCTCAAGCCACTTAGCCAATGAGTGCACTCTTTCTCTCTCTTAAGCCGCTCCCGAGTCGAGCACACTAATCAGAACCCAATCCACTATCTCTAAGCTACTCCACAACCGAATGCACTTATTGAAGTTCAGTCTTTAATCTCTAAGCCACTCCTCAGCCAAACGTGCCACTGAAATTCAGTCATCCATCTCTAAACTGCTTCCCAACCGAGTATACTTATTAAAACTCAATCCTCCATCTCCAAGCCACTCCCCAGTCAAGCACACTCATCGAAGGTCAGTCCTCCGTCTCAAAACTACTCTCGAGTCGAGCACACTCATTAGAGCTTGGTGCTCTATCTCAAAGTCACTTTCCAATCAAATGCACTAATTAGAGCTCAATCCTCAATCTTAAAGTTGCCCCCTGCTGAGTGCAACCATCAAAACCTAACCCTATGCTAATACTCGATTTCCCAAAACATGCATCTGTGCATGATTTACTCCTATCTTTCTATCTTCCTAAGAAAGATTTCTAACTTGAATGTTAGAGGATATACTAGAGGGCGAGTCTCACCATCTCCTAATCTCTTGTTTGTTAGTTATGGTATGCATGATCTAAATTTGAAGTAACAAGGATCAGGTTTGCTTTACTTTGATCTCCCAAGAAGATCAAGTAGCTCCCTAACTTATTCAACAATCCGGATCCAGGAACACATCATTGGCTCATCTATAGGAACGACTTAAAAGTCTGACGACATTCCTACAAGAGCAGATATGGCCAATATTAGGACACAAGCCAGCGTATCAGCCATAGACATCATCTCCTATGGCGACGACCGTCTGTGGGTAGCTATGTAGATGAACAAGTGGCCCCAAATGTGTAAACGCTCGTTGCTCAAATTGACATTGTGTCTTGAGTAGCCTCAAACCATTTGTACCAGCCTGAAGGTGCTGTGCCAGGGGTTACACCTCTAACTCCTAAACCTCAGTGTCTAAAATGAGGAATCAGAGAAAGAGACAGCCTAATAAAAAGATCTAATGGCCTAATGACTTCGGGGTCCTAGAGACCACGAGCGACAGGGCCTAGTGACAACCGAAGGGCCATCCGAGTCCTAGGATGTCTGGAGCGATGTAATCCGCACCACTCCCATGACGACAAGAGGCCCCCTACTCAAGATGAAACTTCATGCAATAGCAGTAGGCACTTTGCTCCCCCCTCTGGACCTCAAAGCCTACACTCCTGATGCATTGCTGCCGGCCTCAGGCCATCCCTCCACATCTGTCCTTCTTGTGGATTGTGGTTCCCAAATGGCCGAGCCTCCAATTGACGCTGAGGATGGCCACTGCCCTTCCTTGGTGATTGCTGACCCCTCTTCCCAGGACTTTGTCAATGTACAGACCTCCTTGGTGTCCGGTGGTACTTATGATGCTCCACACCCTCCTGTTTTGGATTTGGATGCCTCCGGATGTCTGGATGAGGATTCTTAGAATAAAGATTTGGCTCCAAACTCCCCTGATTCCAGGACTGATCCTCACCCATTAGACTTGGATGAATATTTGCTTACCCCTAGCTCTATTAAGAGGACTTCATTGAAATACTCCTCAAAATCCTCTTTGGTAGACGAAATGAGGGGTATGAAATCTGATTGGAAGATGTCTAAGACAAGGAAAAAGAAAAAAGCTGCCTCTCGGAAATCCAGAGGCGCGCCCTGCTCTTAGGAACATGCTGCTGGGGTAAATTTTGACTGGGGTATACTCCTGGGACCCTGATTTTGTCTCTCTGCTTTATTCCAGCTTACGTGCTGATGCATGTTCTGTCTTGGAATGCCTTTTGGCTTGAATAATGATGGGAGTGTGCCCTTATAGGATTGTTTGGATCCCTAAATTTCTGGTCTTGTGAGGGATTTTGTTTTGGAGCTATTCTGTTAAGGTGAGGATACTGTTGGCACAATTGGCTGGCTCTCTGCCTGATATAGAAAGAGCTTTTCAGTGGAGCTGCTGGCTCTTGCTGCAGCGTGATCCTTGGTTGATCCCAAGTTGCTGAGAACTGATGCATACGCATTGCTTCTCCAACCCAAGGATTCTCCGGGAGCCTTGCCCCTTTGACAATACTGTTGTCTTTCGGCTGGTAATAAATGATGATCTTGGACTGGCATGGAGCAGGCCTCTCAGACGGTGCAAATGTTACCTCTGTTTGGGCCTATGCCTGTGCTATTTTGATTAGCTGATTTTTTGTTGGATGATGGATGCATTTGATCATATCCACCACATCGGCCGTTTATACTTCGGTTTTGGAATCCTGGGATGCTGATGCTTTCAATCTGGATCTGTGTGGTATGGATTATGCCATGCTTCTAATGTGGTCTGCTGTATTCCAGTGATGATCGTGTAGCTCTTGGGTGATGATGCTGTTTGGCATATGTGAGCAGTAGCTGTGGCTGCGAATTGGAACTGATCTTGATTCTGAATGTGCTGTGAAGAGCAGCTACTGATGTAGGAGGTGCTGTAAAGCCTTTCTATTCTGTTGTCAACACTGTAGTGGTTGTAGATGGAATTTTATTACATATGCCCACTTCTTCGGCAGAGTCTTTCACTTTGCTCTTGATGTGAGTTGATGTCTAGTGTTGGTAGCTTCTGATGGTTGTACATGGAATCCTACCTGCTGTTGTTGAAGGACGCTGTGATCTTTGCTGAGGCGACTCCCTGTTGTCCATAATGCCCTGCTGCTGATTTAAGCTTGCTGGTCCAAGTGTTGCAATACTTGGTTGCTGTACCCTCCTCTGCTGCTGATTTTTTGTTCCATCTCCTTAGTGATGGACTTAAAAACTAGTGCTGTTTGGCTGAGAATGGAAAATGTATGCTGTTGCATTGGTTCTCCTGTTAGGTAGAAAGCTGGGTTTCCTTATGCTGAAGGAATACATATGCTGTTATTGGATGAGAGCAGCTGATGGACGAGCTGGGCTTTGTATATTTTTGGCGCTGGAATTGGGACCTGTTAGTAGCAAATTGGTTCTAATTTTGCTGTAGGCGGTGTTGTAAAGCCTTCTCTGTTGCTGTCACTGCGTTGCCTTTTGTGAGGCTATCACAATGCTGTCACAGGAGGAGGCATCATCTTGCGGCCAATTTTGTGAGGCTGTGGCTGGTGATTTGTTGGCCCAGGTTTGATGATGGGTGAAAAGAGGATGCTGCATTTGATGCTGTTGGGTTTTTGTATGCTGGACAGTGATACCTCTCTGCATCTGATTTAGTGGATTACTGGCTATTGATCCATTGCTAATTGTCGCTCCCAATGATGGGTTTTTTGAAGATTGGTGAATTTTCTGCTGCTGGTGTAAAGCAGCCGGCGGTGGGAGAGATGCAGTTGTCTTTTGCATCCTGTACTTGGGGTGCATTTTGGTTTGGGGCAGCATTGTTGTTGAACCTACTTTTGTAAAATGACTTTGTTCATTTTCTATTTTCTGTTAGAGCAATCCTCTTAGAGGTTTTCTGATGTATTCTCTGATGTACTAGTCGCTCGGGGTATGCCCTAGCGTTTTATGTTCTAACTCCAAGTCAAAAAACTTGGAGTTATAACATAGTTTCTTGTAAATTTTTTCTCCCGTTAATGCAAAATATACACTTACTTACCAAAAAACAGTAGGCACTTTGTTGACCTAGTAAGGTCACCGTTCGTGACGGGCATTCAGTTGTCATTGTCTCCTCATAGTATCAGGGAACTGAACTTGAAGCCCTACAATAGAAGTTTCAATCCGGTGCTCTGCTTGGATCATTTTTGTGCTTTATCAGGCTCCCAAGGCCTCGTAGGTTCCCAATGCATCATAAGCAGCAAGCTATAACGCCCTTGGGGGCAGTATAGTCCTCAGCCCATGGCATGTGATATTTCAAATTAGAAGACGCTACCCGCACACCAAAAAAAGTCCCCCCCAGTCCATACGGTGTATGTGTCGGCAATAGGAGCCCAATATCCAAGATTGTGCAGCCTGACGACCATCGACTTGAAGCAAATAGCTGCTGATCGAAACGAACAATCTCCTTGCAGATGGGGACTATTTCAAGCCTCAATGATCCTTTGAAATGGGGCGCATGTGCTATGGCTCCAAAGTAGAAAATTAATCCTGGGGCATAGAACACCTTCCACCCTGAAAGGTGTTATCGACGATTTCTCACCAAGCATAGATAAGTCAAGTGTATCCCCATGGGTTGCTTAAGTGTCATAAACACGTTTATTTGCTTGTTCTATTCACCATGCCAATCATATGAATGCTTGTGTGCTTGCATTGATTTCAAGACATAGACTACCCCTAAGTAGGGTGAACTCTTTTACTTGTGCCCCAACCAGCTGTGACCCAATCATAAAATCTCGGTCCCGTTAACTGAGCAGCCTAGAGAAGATCGAAACTAAACCTCAGTCCTAATCATCAAGCAGCCCAAACGAGGTCACGGCTTGCAGGGTTGGTGGACTAAGAGTTGGATCTCCCCATTAAGCAGCTATAAAAATCTTAGAGGACTTTTTAACATGTGTATGACAACTTTCTCCCGTAGAGACGAGCAGTATCAGTATACAATGGTCAGTGAACTAGAATCAAATGTACAAAAGTTATGATGTTCTCATGCTAGACCGAGCGCTAATAGTTACATATAGGCGATGGCCTAGACTTTGCCAGAACTCAATGGCTACAGCCATAAAACCCAATTGGCCCTTGTGAGGCTCACCAAAACTCATACCACAACATCCTTTCATAGTAAAGAGTACAAACGGATGAACACATGCGGTCAAGTTTGGCAATGATGACAATAATGCCTAGCCGGCAAAGAATTTTTCCGTGCCATGACCTTCTCACAAAAGCGAGCACAATCGGTCAAATGTGCCCAATCAAGCCCAATAACAACAACAATAACACCTAGTCGGCAAAGACAAATCAATGCATAATCAAAGATATTAGCAACAATAAATGAAGCAGTCTAGTTGATTCATTAATGACTCAAAATATACAGCAAGGGCATCCAAGTGCCTCTAAAAAGTACAAAAACTACCTAAACTCATGGCTCAACCAATTGACTATCCTATGGTCGGGAGCCCCCTAGTGAGCGTGGTGCAGGTTCCCCTCCTATCTCTGGGAAGTCTACCAGGTCAATGCGTTGCCAAGCTCCAGTATTCCTCAAATTGATGAACCCGATGGGAAGCCTAGGATCACCAAAGACAGTCCGCCGATTAATGCGAATGTCTTTCTTGAACCTTTCATCCGTGGCACAGCTGACTCCATCAAGTCGGGGCTAAGACCTCAGCTCTCCTTCAAGTCAAGTATAATCCCTTTGGAGGTTAGAGAGTTGTTGCTACATCTCCCAGAGCTCAGCCTCAAGTAAGGCGATCCAATCCAGAGCATGAGCATTGACCTTTGAGAGCTCTTGGGATGTCATCTCTAACTCAGACCATGTGCCCAGTCGAGATAGGCAACCCACTCTTCACTTTGTAGAG
This sequence comes from Nepenthes mirabilis, assembly GCA_025585075.1. Lineage (NCBI taxonomy): Eukaryota > Viridiplantae > Streptophyta > Magnoliopsida > Caryophyllales > Nepenthaceae > Nepenthes > Nepenthes mirabilis. The sequence continues at coordinate 3,237 of JAODPA010007549.1, read as the reverse complement.
CTTCAGTGACATAAGCATTCATTCGGCGCTCCACATCCAATAGCACAGTAGGATCTATGCACACTTGGGATAGTCTCTGAATTTTTGCTCCCCTCCAATAATGCACCCTCTCCAGCACTCAGAGAGCCTCATGCACTTGCCAAATAGCAAGTGACAGTCAGTCAGACATGATTGCAAAAAGGGTCCCTCCAAGGAATACAAAGTGCTATCTACACTTACAGCTCAAATGGTTGACTATCCTAAGGCGGGAAGTCCCTCGGTGAGTATGGTAAAGGCTTTCATTCTATCTTTGGGTAATCAACTAAGTCAGATCAGCTTGAGCTTTGGTGCTCCTCAAATTAAAGGCTCCAACAGAAAAGTCCAGATCAGCAAACTTCTTCTGGGTAGAGCTGAGTCCTCAGTCCTTTACCTCTCCGAGCACAGTTGCTTTGGAAGTAAGCTACTTGTCGCTTGACCTCCCAAAGTGTATCCTTGCAGTGAGGCGATCTAATCTAAAAATCAAGATCTTTCATCTATGAGCTCTTAGATCTTGTGTAAGAATCAGACAGTTCATGGTCAATGCCAGTGGCCCTCTCGTGACCCTGGAGCCTCGACAATGGTAGCGCTCCATCAGCTCTCTATTTCTCTCGCCGCTCACTCCTAAAGCACATACTCGCAGCGACACGATCCGATCTAGAGCTTGAGATTTTTTTCTCTATGAGCTCTTGGATCTCGCCCAAGACTTGAATAGCTCATAGTCGAAGTCGGCAGTTCACTCTTGACTCTACAGAGCCTTAGCTTTTGGAAACATGTCAACTAGGAACAACTAACTCATGGACATTACACTTCTTGCAATATAGTTCCACCTTTCTTCTAGTAAATGCAGGCGAACTCATGGGGATGCCTTAGGAAGCCATGAAAGCAAGGAAAAGGAAAGAGCGAATTGGGGTTAAGCAATTCACAAAATGAAGGAATACAAAAGTGGCTGGATGTTAGCACTTAAGCAACCAATGCCCTAACCTAACAACAGCGTCATTTCAAGATATCAAAAAAGCACATCTCCATAGTGACCACAACACATGTCCTCACCACAGAATACTGGGGCGCGTTTGTTCACTGGCCTTGTTATGATGATCAGTGCGGTGCCTCCCCATGCAGCCTATTGACAATTGGTAGCCCTGATGCTTAGATTAGCAAGTTGGCGGGGAACACAGGTAATGATGACCAAACATGTCACTTTCTAATATTGCAAAAATGGAGATGTACAACCATAGAAGGCTCGAGGCTGCTATGATCGGCTCACACCCCAACCAAGCGTTAGGGATAAACTACAGTGAGTTAGGATCACCAGAAGACGAAGTCCCCAGTGGTTCGGATTGTCCAATTGCCAAACGTCACACAACAAAAAGTAACATTCAAGCAATTTAACTATTCACACCATATAAAAGTATGGGAGAAGAGTCTCTGTCGATCCCAACTTGTGGCTGTGTAGGCTCCATGCCAATTTTGAATTCTCACACCACTTGGCTGGTGAAGACGATTTGTGATACGAGGTATAGATAGCTCCTCCATTTATAGCTAGAGAAAGTGATCAACCAGTATTAAAGTGTTGAATCAGCACCAAATCTTGCCAAACAAAGCAAAAATTTGCTAGACGCCTAGGAAAGAATTTTTTTTTTGGTAAGTAAGTGAATTTGGATTATAGGGAAAAGAATATAATACAAACATTGATTTTACTCCAAGTGTTGTTCCGACTTGGAGTAAAATCAAAGTCACCGGGGCATACCCCTAACATCTCATTGTAGAGGAAACAAAAAGGAACCTACAAGAGGCCCGCACACTACTTAATCAAAAACACCAAACAGAGGACCACATATAATTAAGGTCCACAGCAACACAAAACCTTCTGCACTACAGCACCACAGTCTGCAATCTGTAACTCGACAGGTACGGGTGAATCAGGCAACGGCATTACTTCAGCAACCCAGCACCATAGAATAAATAGCATGCTACGAGCCATGGGCAGCATGGATCCCTGCTTCAGCAAGAGGATGCAGACCGGTCAACTCAAAATGTTTTAGCATCACAGCCCATAACCCATCATCAATGCCAACCCAAACTAGCAATACAGGCTCCAGACCACAACCAACACCAGCAAACCAAGCATCTGCTTCAATGCATCATAGCCAAAAATCAATAAACCAGCAGAGCAGATGGTACTCAGAAGCAACACAGCTCCTCCCACCTGTAAATTCCAATCTAGCAGTGTACTGCACTAGCACCACATAACACAGCATGCCTCACATACTAGCTAATAGCACCAAGAGCATACTGAGGATCCATTGATCCAAGAAAAACAGCAAAGGAAAAGGCAGGTTAACAGCATCGACCACGCCTGGGATTACAAGCCAGCATGTCCTAATCTTTTTTTTTTTTGGTAAGTAAGTTAAATGAATTAAATGAAATAAAAAAAATACAAAAACGATGTTCTAATTCCAAGTGTTTTGCCAACTTAGAATTAGAACAACAAACTAGGGCATACCCCAAGCATTACCATGAACATAATCATGAACGGATGAATAGAAAATAGAAAACCGCACCTAGGTGTAATTTATCTAAAATGACCGTATGCAACCCGGTCAGACAGAACAAAAAAACCTAAAAATATCTTCAACAAGGAAAATACAATTGGGAGTTCCAGCATCATCAAGCCACCAAGGTCCAGAATCAGCAAATCCAGAACCTGCACCCCATGCCACTCCGCGCCACAACGTAGGACAACCAATGCACTCCGTCCAATGTACTTCGGATTCTACAGTGCATTCCGGCCTCCAAATAAAGGTACTCCGTCCAAAGCACTTCGGATTCCACAGTGCACTCTGCCTCTAGAAAAAAGCACTCCGGACTCTGTAGAATCACTCTGTCCCATGCACTCCGTCCAATGCACTCCGGATACAACAATGCACTCTGACTGCCAGATAAAGGCACTCCGAATTTTGCAATGCCATTCTTGCAACTGAGCCACTCCGTCCAAGGAGACAAAAGCCACACTGGATAAAGGGCACATGCACTCCGGAAGCTAAATCAAGGACACTCCGTCCAAAGTGAAAACCAGCATTCCATCCCGGAGTTAAGAAATCACTCCGCATAAGGTACAACTGTACAATGGAAGCACGAGTTAAGACGCTCCGTCCCAAGAGAGAATAAGCACTCCGCCACCATATGAGATGAATATTTGAATTTTACATATATATATAT
>JAODPA010007537.1:0-13773 GCA_025585075.1 Nepenthes mirabilis | reverse complement strand
GTTAAAGAAAAATAGTGTTTAAATTTTAAAAAATAATTTCAGTTTTTTAGAGTGAGAAGTTTTTTAGAAACTGTTATCTCTTTAATGATGACCACTAATGCTTATTAAGAAAGTTTAGTCGGTACTACCATTGCGGCATATGATATCCTGACTTGCTATTGGACATCGGCTAATGATGCCTCCGGTTGCTAACATCATCTTTTGGATGGCACATCGACTGTCGTTGGCCACCGATCGTGATGTGATGTCTTGAGCTTCCACCATTAGTCACCGGCCACCAACATTCTCAACCCAAATTTCAGTTATTGGGCAGTAATGCTTTTGGTTGAGACCATTGTTTGTCAATCGGCATATTTTGAATTAGGTTCGGTGCCATGTCTATCGTTTGACAACTTGTCTTGACCCTGTCCAACTTGTTTTCAACAATGATTGTTAGGCGTTGACGTCTCTAATTAAGTTGTATGTTATAAACTAGCGATATTCCTACTCCTTCCACTGAAACAAAATACTAGCATATTAAGGGCCAATAGTTGGGAGATTTAAATATTTCTTTGATCGTGAAATATCACCATCGTCCCAAAAAAATTATTACAAGCAATAATAGCCGATATCAAATATTGTTGATTAATCTGTGTGATATCAATAGTTTATTATATAAGCCATACATTAAAAAATATTTTAATTAGAAGTTATATTTTTTAAAAATAGTTTTCATAAAAAGTGTGAAAACATTTTCCATTGGATAAATATTTTAGGGCAAACAAATGGGAGCTTAGTGTTATTAAAATTTCATTTGGAAAAAAAGAAAGAAACTACAAATTACTGTACGTTTTCAACCCTTGATTGTGAAGTAAAAACACAAATCTCGTTACCTCAATTATTTTTTATCGGTCGTTTGGATTGTAATGTGGACCAAAATAGGATGAAATTCTAACTAAGAATACAAAATTATCATATATTTTAATGTCTGGGTTGATGTGGCGTCAAAGCTGATGCCAAAATGATAGTAGGAGTTAATTAACTAAACTGTGACGGCCCGACTTTATTCCACCGTAAAAAGCCGCCGTCAAACCTAAATCCTTGTTTTAAAATAATAATAATAAAGTAGACATAAAAATTTACTTTTTCTTTCTTTTACACAGGATCGATGAGGCCGAACTACATGAGTTGGCCTTCCGATAACTTCCACACCAGGCCGGCCAACATTTAGCCGGACATGAAAGTCTGAGGTGCTTACTAAACCTTTCAATAACATTAACCATACAGAAATCACGGAAACATACTAACAACATCCATAAAGTCATAAACAGCGGAATCATTTTTATAATTTTCTCAAAATATCAAAAGGAAATAAAATTAAGCTCTTCATTTAATCAGCTTCAGCCAACCGAACTACTTGGCTACACCATAAGGTTCTACTTAACTTCGTCCTCCATGAGCCTTTCGTCATCTGAAAATAACAAGAGTGAGTTACAAATCCCAGCAAAATACCCACATGTAGAAAATAGAGAATATAACATATACATATAAGCAAATATAATTTAGCATACGAAAATCATCATGTCTTTTAGTTCAGAATTTTCTTAGTCTTTTTTTTTGTCTTGTCTACTGAAAACTCATAAAAACCATTGAGAATTCTTATCATCTTTAGGGACCAGATGGGAGGGGACAACATCGAGGACGGGTTGTGTGTAACCCCACAACCTAAAGCCGTATCCTCTCATTATGCTCCCCGGGGCTGGAGGTAATGCCTTTAACCCGGCATACGGGGCCATAGTCCATAGTCCTTATGCCAACAGAAAGTCCCCTCCCATGGCTCAGGAGGCAATCCTCGAGTGTCACTTCAATATCCTTCATCCATCTTTAACAGCAAGTTTAATGGAGACTCGGTTCATAATTCTTATCCTTTAATGGCCATGCGTCATAGTTCGAAAGTCGTAGAGCTTCACTTGTTGTCCGGATTACATGCATTATTCCATGTTTAGATAAATAGGCTGGAGTTCCTTTTTAAATAGAAAGCCGGAGTTCCAAAACCCGGAGTTCTAAAACCCGGAGTTCTTTACAAAGCCGGAGTTCTTTTACATAAAAAAAAGTCGGAGTTTCAAAAGCCTGAATTCTTTTAAAAAAGGCGGCGTTCTTTTCTGAATCTGAAATTCTTAAAAGCCGGAGTTCCTTTAAATCTGGAGTTCTAAAAATCGGAGTTCGTTTTCATTAAAAGTTCGAAGCTTTAAAAGCCGGAGTTCTTTAAAATCCGGAGCTCTAAAACCAGTGTGAGTTTTCTTGAAAATCCAGAGTGCTTTTTCATCAAAAGGATGGAGCTATTTTTCGTAAAAGGACGGAGTACTTTTTCTTCAAAAGACGGAGCTCTTTTTTGAAAAAGGACGGAGTACTTTTTGTTCAAAAGACGGAGCTCTTTTCTGTAAAAGGACGGAGTACTTTTCTTCAAAGGATGGAGCTCTTTTTCGTAAAAGGACGGAGTACTTTTCTCAAAAGGCGGAGTTCTTTTTCAATGGCGGAGTACTTTTCTCAAAAGGGCAGAGTTCTTCTTCAAAGGCGGAGTACTTTTCTTCACAAACATACAATTATTAAAGTTCATATAATTTGATAGATAATCATACAAAATGAACATCATGAAGTCTTTTCCTTAAACATGCAATTATAGACAAATAATCGTAAGCATCAGATAGGAAAAAAACAGAATAAATATCATATAAGTTCATATAATATTAAATATACTAGCATAGAAATCATGCATAATCATGAACTTGAAAACAGGGGTGAGTATCTTGTCTGGATTTCTTCTACTTCTTTGCCTTGATCTTTTGGCCTTCTGTTACAAGCAACTCTATTACGTGTCTCCTTCTCATTCTTCTAATTCTTATTTATAGGCCTTCCGCCATTAATGATTGACAGTACAGGGGAAATGTTTCTTATTAATGATGACCATTAATGATTGGTAGTACCGAGAAAATGTTTCTTATTAATTTCTAAAAAGTTCCTTTAATAATTAGATCATTAATTCCAAAGGAGTTCATAAATTCCCAATGGAATTAAGATTTCTCAATTAATTCCTGATTCACAGAATCTAGCTTTCTCATGTGAATACATTAAATTTCTGATTAATTGAACTTAGTAGGATTTAGCTTTCTCATGTAAACACATTAAATGCTTGGTTATCTTAACAGAATTTAGATTTCCCATTTAATCATACTTCGGTCAACTACCAGTGTTGACCGGATTACTCTTACACGACTTCCGGTCAACACTTGTTGACCGGATCATCAATTTTGGCTTTCTTTCCACAATGCTACTCCGGCCTCCACAAAGCCACTCCAGTCTTCAAGTCACTTCGGCCTTACATTCATATAATGTACTCCGGCCTTGGCTGGACTTGATTCTTAACTGGACTTGATTCTTAAGAATGAAACCGGACTTATTTTTGCATCAAAGGAAATCCGGACTAGATTTTCATCAAGTAAGGGTCAAACTTGATTTCATCTTAAGGCCGATTTATTTTTCTTATTACATTTTTCTGGTCAACTGACGTTGACCGGATTATAAGGACTTGATGACTGAAATTTCCTATGTTTTAAAATCTGAGCCGTTACAATCACCCCCACTTATAGAAATTTCGTCCTCGAAATTTTAAATAAAGTTACTAACATTGAGAAAATAAATAGGGATATTTATTCCGAATCTCTTCCTCTCGTTCCCAAGTTACCTCTTCAGGAGTGTGATTCTTCCAGAGCACCTTTATTAGCGCGATTAATTTGGTGCGTAGTCTTGTTCCCTTCGATCCAGGATTTTCACCGGTTCCTCTACATAGGACAAGTCCTTGTCGATTGTCAAAGGTTCATACTCAATTACATGAGTAGGATCATGGACATATTTTCGGAGCATTGATACGTGAAATACATCATGTACTTCTGCCAAGTTCGTAGGTAGTGCAAGTCTGTAAGCTACTTCTCCGTCCCTTTCTAAAATTTCAAAAGTGCCAATAAATTGTGGCTTCAGCTTTCCTTTTATCCCGAACCTGTACTTTTTCTTAGATGGTGATACCTTTAGGAATAAAAAATTACCCTTTTTAAATTCTAATGCAGATCTCCTCCGGTCTGCATAGCTCTTTTGCCTGCTCCGGGCTACCTTAAGATTCTCATGTACTAACTTTATCTTTTCTGCCGTCTCCTTAATAATATCGGGACCCAAAATTTTTTTATCTCCGTGCTCCTCCCAGTGAATCGGCGATCTACATTTTCTTCCATATAAGGCCTCAAAATGGGTCATGTCTATGCTGGCCTGGTAACTATTATTATAAGCAAAGTCAGCTAAGGCCAAGAAATTCTCCCAAGTCCCTTTCATTTCTAAGACTGAGGCCCTTAACATATCTTCGAGGATCTGGATAGTCCGTTCTGACTGGCCGTCAGTTTGCAGATGGAAATCGGTACTAAAATTTAATTCGGTACCCAGTTCTTTATGTAGACTTTTCCGGAATTGTGAAACAAAGCGAGGGTCTCTGTCTGATACAATAGAGACAGGTACAGTGTGAAGCCTGACTACCTCGTTTACATACAGTTGGGCTAATTTATCTCGGGAGTATGTCATCCGGATTGTCAGAAAATGGGTTGACTTTGTTAGCCGGTCAATAATAACCCAAATAGCATCATGTTTTCTTGGCGTCCTTGGCAGTCCGATCACAAAGTCCATGGCAATGTCTTCCCATTTTCAGCCTGAAAATGGCATTGGTTGCAATAACCCAGACGACTGCTTTCTTTCAGCCTTTACTTGTTGGCATACAAGGTATTTTTTCACATAGGCTGTAATGTTCCTCTTCATATTTCTCCACCAGAATGTTTTCTTTAAATCCTGGTACATCTTATTGACTCCTGGGTGAATCGTATAACGGGATCGATGGGCTTCTTTAAAAATTTTTCCTTTAATTCTCTGTTGTCCGGTACACATAATCGATTTCTAAACCTTAATGCTCCATCCGGCGTAACATTAAAATCACTTTGGGATTCTTTGTCCAGCTCACTCATGATCTTTACAAGAAAAGAATCATTCGCCTGACATCCTTTTACCTCATTTATCACCACTGGCTGGACTTAAAGGTACGCCAAAATCATCCGCTTTCCTTATACATAACGCTGGACATCAAAGTACATGAGACAGTCCAGCATCTCCATTTGCTTAACTTGCATTCTAACCAGAATACCAGGTTGCCGACTTAGTGCATCAGTGACTACATTGGCCTTTCCTGGTTCGTACTGAATTTCACAGTCATAGTCCTTCAGGAATTCAATCCACCTTCTCTGCCTCATGTTCAGTTCCTTCTGGGAGAATAAATACTTTAGACTCTTATGATCGGAGTAGACCAAGAATCTCTCACCATACAGGTATGCCTCCAGATTTTCAATGCAAACACCACTGCAGCTAATTCCAGATCGTGAGTTGGGTAATTCCTTTTATGATCCTTCAACTGTCGCGACCCATAAGCAATTACCCTTCCGTATTGCATTAAAACACAGCCCAACCCAATCTTTGAGGCATCGCAATAAACAATCAGTCCTCCTGATCCATTTGGAATGGTCAGGATCGAAGCAGAAGTTAACCGGTCTTTAAGCGTCTGGAAGTTCTCTTCACAATCATTGGTCCACTCAAACTTGGCATCCTTCTTTGTTAACTGCGTGAGTGGCAAGGCGATTTGGGAGAAGTTTTCCACAAACCGTCTATAGTATCCATCCAAGCTTAAGAAGCTTCGCACTTCGGTAGCAGAGGTTGGTCGGTTCCACTTTACCACTGCTTCCACTTTCTTAGGATCGATGAAAATTCCTTCTTTGGAGATGACGTGTCCAAGGAATCCCACTTTCTCCAACCAAAATTCGTACTTTTTTAATTTGGCGAACAATCGATGCTCCTTAAGGATCCGGAATGTAGTCCGTAAATGCTCCTCGTGTTCCTCATAGCTTTTCGAGTACACAAGGATGTCGTCGATAAAGACGATCACAAACTTATCCAGGTATGGTTAAAAATTTTAGTTCATCAGGTCCATAAAGACACCCGGAGTATTAGTCAACCCAAAAGGCATCACTATAAATTCATAGTGCCCATATCTGGTCCGGAACGCCGTCTTTGCTATATCCTCCTTGTTGATCCGAAGCTGATGATATCTGAATCTAAGATACGCAAGCTCAATGTAATTGATCAAGGAGGTCATCAATCCTTGGCAGAGGATATTTATTCTTGATGGTGATTTTATTCAGTTCACGATAATCCACGCATAATCTCATCGTCCCGTCCTTCTTTCTTACAAAGAGAACTGGTACTCCCCATGGTAACACACTCGGCCGAATAAAACCCTTATCTAATAAGTCCTGCAGTTGCTATTTCAATTCTTTAAGTTCGGCCGGTGCCATCCGATATGGTGCCTTAGATATTAGTGCTGATCTTGGTATCAATTCTACTCCAAATTCCAACTCTCGTTGGGGTGGCAGTCCAGGTAATTCATCAGGGAATATGTCTTCAAATTTCCGCACCCCAGGAATCTCTTTGGCCAGAGATTTTTGACTTTTAGTAGTCACACTTGCGAAGGTTAGATAAGCTTGACACCCATCACCAATCAAGTGTCTGGCATGAAGTGCTGAAATGAAGCAAGATGCTTCTTTACGCCGGACTCTTTGAATGTAGAAAGGCTTGTTTCCAGAAATGGTGAATTTTACTCTTTTTCGGAAACAATCAATCTTGGCATGATATCTGGTTAACCAATCCATTCCCAAGATTGCATCGAAGTCTTTTATTTCCAGCAAAACCAGGTTAACAGGCATCATGAATTCATTGAATTCTATCGGACATTCTGGATATACTACATTTAAGATTACGGACGACCCTGTGGGTGAGGCGACCATCAATGGACAGTCAAGAACTTGAGGAAGGGTCATAAGATACTTTGAAGATTCATGGGAGACGAATGAGTGAGTAGATCCGGAGTCAAAGAGCATATGACTAGAAGTGCCACAGATAGAAAGTGTACCTTCTACCACCTCCGTAGACGTCTCGGCCTCCTTTGCAGAAACGGCAAACACCTTAGCTGGAATGGGGGACTTAAATCCTCGGGCTTGTTTGGCGAGCGTGCAATCTCTGATCATGTGTCCAGCCTGGCCACAGTTATAACAAACCCCCAACTTCTTATAGCAAGGCTTCCCTTCGTGTGATCTCCCGTAATGATCACATACATTATTAGCCGGAGTCCGAGAAATCTGTACAGATCGATTCTGCTTCCCACTGGCTCTCGATGGTCTTGCTTTCTTAGAAGGGCCTCCACCAGCACTGGTCCTTGAAGTCTGACTAAACGTCCTTTGTCTGAGCATTACTCCTCTCTCTAGCTTCTTCTCATAGATGACCGCCTTCTCGAGCACCTCTCCGTATGTGGCCAACGTCAGAGTTGAGAGATGCTTCATAATATCATCCCTTAGTCTCTGAAAGAATCTCCTAACTTTCCGCTCCTGGTCTTCCACCATATAAAGAGCATAGCGAGATAATTCTGTAAACTTTACATCGTACTCCGCCACAGAGCGAGTACCCTACCTTAGGCGAAGAAATTCATCATCCTTCTGTCCACGAAGATTAGCAGGGAAATATTTCTCCAGAAACGCTGCTTCAAATATTTCCCAACTAATATCTCAATCTGGTACATTGAAAACTCTCTTCTGCATTTCCCACCAGTGGTGGGCCTCACCTGTTAGCTTATGCGTGGCATAGAGAACCATGTCTTCGGCAGGACACTTAATTATAGCAAACACCTTCTTCAATCGTTGGAGCGAAGTGTCTGCCTTCAACGGGTCGGGTTCCCCTAGGAATTCAGGAACTCACTCGTTGGTAAAACGATCATAGACCTACCTCTCATGATGAGCCGGAACAGGGGTGGTCACTGGAGTTGGTGGGGCCAAAGCTTCTATGACTTCAGCCATTCGGTCTAGCAGGTTCAAATATCTTGCCTCCCTATCCATAGTGTTGTTAGTCCGTTCAGTTCGCCTTCCTCTGTTAGACATGGCTTCAGTGACGATTTTAATGTCTAAAAGAATATTTTCGTTAGTCAAATAGTCTAAAGATAGCTATCCGTCCAAAGCATAAAACTAATCCTCTTCTTGCCCTAACTGATCATGCCCTAAGTTTCCGTGGTGATTATGGTCCTAAAGCATCTCAGTTTTCTCTCTGATACCAACAGTGACGACCCGATTTTATTTTACCGTAAAAAGCCGCCGTCAAGCCTAAATCCTTGTTTTAAAATAATAATAATAAAGTGGACATAAAAATTTTCTTTTTCTTTTTCTTTCTTTTACACAGGATCGATGAGGCCGAACTACATGAGTTGGCCTTCCGATAATTTTCACACCAGGCCGGCCAACATTTAGCCAAACATGAAAGTCTGTGATGCTTACTAAACCTTTCAATAACATTAACCATAAAAAAATCACGGAAACATACTAACAACATCCATAAAGTCATAAACAGCGGAATCATTTTTACAATTTTCTCAAAATATCAAAAGGAAATAAAATTAAGCTCTTCATTTAATGAGCTCCGGCGAACCGAACTACTTGGCTACACCATAAGGTTCTACTCAACTTTGTCTTCCATGAGCCTTTCGTCATCTGAAAATAATAAGAGTGAGCTACAAAGCCCAACAAAATACCCACATGCTGAAAACATAGAACATAACATATACATATAAGCGAATATAATTTAGCATACGAAAATCATCATGTCTTTTAGTTTAGAATTTTCTTAGTCTTTTTCTTCTTGTTTTGTCTACTGAAAACTCATAAAAACTATTGAGAATTCTTATCATCATTAGGGACCGAACGGGATGGGACAACATCGAGGACGGGTTGTATGTAACTCCACAACCTAAAGCCGTATCCTCTCATTATGCTTCCCGGGGCGGGAGGTAATGCCTTTAACCCGACATACGGGGCCGTAGTCCATAGTTCCTATGCCACCAGAAAGTCCCCTCCCGTGGCCCTGGAGGCAATCCTCGAGTGTCACTCTAATATCCTTCATCCATCTTTAACAGTAAGTTTAATGAAGACTCGGTTCATAGTTCTTATCCTTTAATGGCCATGCGTCATAGTTCGAAAATCGTAGAGTTTCACTTGCTGTCCGGATTACATACATTGTTCCATGTTCATATAAATAGGCTGGAGTTCCTTTTTAAACAGAAAGCCGGAGTTCCAAAAGCCTGAGTTATTTTCAAAAAGGCGGCATTCTTTTCTGAATCCGAAGTTCTTAAAAGCCGGAGTTCCTTTAAATCTGGAGTTCTAAAAATCGGAGTTTGTTTTCATTAAAAGTCTGAAGCTTTAAAAGTTGGAGTTCTTTAAAATCCGGAGCTTTAAAACCGGAGTGATTTTTCTTAAAAATCCGGAGTGCTTTTTCATCAAAAGGACGGAGCTCTTTTTCGTAAAAGGACGGAGTACTTTTTCTTCAAAAGACGGAGCTCTTTTCTGTAAAAGGACGGAGTACTTTTCTTCAAAGGACGGAGTACTTTTCTTCAAAGGACGGAGCTCTTTTTCGTAAAAGGATAGAGTACTTTTCTCAAAAAGCGGAGTTCTTCTTCAAGGTCGGAGCACTTTTCTCAAAAGGACGGAGTTCTTCTTCAAAGGCAGAGTACTTTTCTTCACAAACATACAATTATTAAAGTTTATATAATTTGACAGATAATTATACAAAATCGAATATCATGAAGTCTTTTCCTTAAACATACAATTATCAAAAAATAATCGTAAGCATCAGATAGGAAAAGAATAGAATAAACATCATATAAGTTCATATAATATTAAATATACTAGCATAGAAATCATATATAATCATTAACTTAAAAACAGGGGTGAGTATCTTGCCTGGATTTCTTCTACTTCTTTACCTTGATCTTTTGGCATTCTGTTACAAGCAACTCTATTACATGTCTTCTTCTCATTCTTCTAGTTCTTATTTAGAGGCCTTCCGCCATTAATGATTGACAGTACAGGGAAAATATTTCTTATTAATGATGGCCATTAATGATTGGTAGTACCAGAAAAATGTTTCTTATTAATTTTCAAGAAGTTCCCTTAATAATTAGATCATTAATTCCTAAGGAGTTCATAAATTCCCAACGGAATTAAGATTTCTCAATTAATTCCTAATTCACAGAATCTGGCTTTCTCATGTGAATACATTAAATTCCTGATTAACTGAACTTAGCAGGATTTAGCTTTCTCATGTAAACACATTAAATGCCTGGTTATCTTAACAGAATTTAGATTTTCCATTTAATCATACTTCGGTCAATTACCGGTGTTGACCGGATTACTCTTACACGACTTCCGGTCAACACTTGTTGACCGGATTATCAACTTCGGTTTTCTTTCCACAATGCTACTCCGGCTTCCACAAAGCCACTCCGGTCTTCAAGTCACTTCGGCCTTACATTCATATAATGTACTCCGGCCTTGGCTGGACTTGATTCTTAACTGGACTTGATTCTTAAGAATGAAACCGGACTTGTTTTTGTATCAAAGGAAATCCGGACTAGATTTTTATCAAGTAAGGGTCGAACTTGATTTCATCTTAGGGCCGATTTATTTTTCTTATTATATTTTTTCGGTCAACTAGCGTTGACCGGATTATAAAGACTTGATGACTAGAATTTTCTATATTTTAAAATAAAGGACGTTACATAAACGATTTGCAATGGTATTTTTAAATCACGATTATAATCATATTATATTAAACAGACGATTAGTAAAAATAATATATTTTAACTACGTCTTTTAAACAATTTGGATTAACCAAATAAAGCGTATTTTACAGGCTAAAGCTCTAATGTAATTTTTTCTAATAAGTCATTAAGGACCTCAAACAAAAATATGTATGAGATGAAGGGTACGATATGTTGGGTGCTGTGTAAATAAAATTAACTTGACCGATTAATAAAATAAGCCCATAAATAATACACTCTAATAAAGGAATGATCAACTGTTTCGTTACGCCGAAGTCCAAATAATAAAATTCAACCCTAATAAAAAAGGACTTTGATCGAATGGTTGAATAATCGAGCGGCCGGATGATCGAGTGTGAGAGTAGCTTAAAAGACAGAAAAAGATGGGACAAAAGATTCAAATGACTAAAAATCTAAATAATAAACTAGATAGTTAAACTAATTGAGCGTTTAATCATATTAAATAGTTAGATAAACCAGTAAAATTAATTTAGCCAAACAATTAAGTCAAACTGATAGTTAATATATCCTTTAATTAACCTATGTAGTAAATTTCTAATTTAATCCAAACACTCAGCTTAACCATTAGACTAACTATCTCTAGTAAAATATCTAGTCAAATGACACGAAATAGTTGAACTGTTTAATTCTTACAATCATTGAGATCTTGGTGAGTGATATCATGTTCTTAAATGGTATATTCACTCATATCTTGGTGAGTAATATCATGCATAATGGGGGCGCTCATGTGTAGCTTAGTAGAATTGGTACCGCTCGCATATGTGAAGGCATGCTTGTGCATGGCATAGTAGAATGGATAGCAGTCACAAACTCGGACCATAACAGGTCCAATTAATTATGATTTATAAAAATTAGAATTTCAAAATTAATATCACAATGATCAACAAATTTCAAACCTAGGAATGACAACAAACGAATCATAAAATTTAATCATTTAATAATAATAATGAATAGAACTCAAAACTCATAACAAAATTTCAATAGACAATCATCTGGATAATATAATAAATAACCTATTTTATAATTATCGTAAGGGAGGTGATAAATCAATCATAACAATAAAATTTAAAATATAACTTCAAACTATTCTCAATAAAGAATTATGGGCCTATAGTCTATCAATATCCGAAATACAGGCAATACAAACCCAAACCAAAACAAGCTAAAACTCACCAAAATAGATGAGTGGTGCTTAGATTATGTCCATACTCTTATAATATATCTAAATCCACCAATCTGAAGGGATAGAAAGTAAAAACATGAGACTAAAATTTTGCAAGTATCATTATCATATATAATAAACAATAAGGTCCGAAATCATAGGGATGGCTTATAAATACATTCAAAATAACTAAAAAAACAAATATGAAAATCCAATATCAAAAATTATAAGGACAGTCTCAAACTCAAATCATAATCCGAATTAAAATATAGTATCATCGGGACGTGCACATAACAAATTGTAATTCATAACCAAATCACATAATCCAAATTATATTATACACATACGAAGTGTAAATTAAATAAAATAAAGTTTAGATCCAAATCACATATAAATAAACAAAAACCAGAACAAAGTCATATAAGTCAGAAGATGCTCCGGAACAAATCAATATCAGATGTATAAGGCTAACAAAATCCTTTTTATGGGCAAACTTACAAATCTCAATTCTAAATTCGAATACAAATTAATGTAGAAATATAAAGTATGTACGAAATTAAAGAACCAAAGACCAATAGGCCAGCTTGAAGAAGTTATGCATACTTTTTGTAACCTTAAACCATATTCATATACTATTTAGACTTATAAGTAAGGTCATCTATATACCCTGTCTCCCATAGATAAAGAGCATGCTTACTATATTTTACCATAACAACTTTAAATGCAATACTCAACTTTAGTATATATATATTATGACATCTACACATATTAGTTTTTTATTTAATTCGCTTACGATGGTTTTCAATAAAATATAAACAAAGTGGGTCAATTACAAATAGAGTCTTTTCCTATAGGCCAAAAAGAAATTCAAAGATATGTTTCAGTTGGGAACAGTGCTCTCCCCATTGAGAGAGGAATAGATAACAGATCATATATCAGATAACAGAGGTAGTGACCTCGATCCCTATACAGTAATACATGAGTACTGATGTAAGACCCATGTAGGTTTCATATCCATTTTTATAGAAATATACGAATACATAAATATATAATTTTAAATATTTATCACTTTTTCATAAAATAATAAAATCCTTAAATATTTATAAATCTAGAAGAGAACCCGAGACGATTAGTAAAAAAAATGCACGCACTAAAGAAAATAAATAGGGTAAATAAAAATAGTAAGCATGAACTTTAAACTTCTAAAATATATCCAAACTTTATCAGACATTGAAACAATCAAAGATAGGGTTTATAAATACTTGTCTCAATCTTATACCAAGCAGATCTGATAAATAGATATTCTAAACTATCACATCTCTTCTTCTTATCTCTTCTTCTTTCTCCTCTCTTTCTTCTTTTGTATAAATGCCCGCACAGTGCCTCAACCATGCCTTAAATAGGGCACTAGGGCTCGAAAATCGGTGCTCGAGTGTAGCCCTTGGACGTGCCTCGCGTGCTAGCCCATGGCAAACGGCGGTTCAGGTGCCACTCAAGCATGTTTCAAGCGCTACCTACCTTGCATATTCAAAATTTTTTCAAATCATACAAAAATATAATTAATTTTAAAACATCCAATAAGCCTAAAATAACAAATAATATCAAATTTTACCAAATGAAAAACAGGCATCATAATAGTGGTTGTGTGTAGATGTATAACACTTGAGCATGCATATATTTTGTCTTAACACCTAATGGACTTTTGAACAGTGTTTATACATTGATTTGATTATACAATGAATTTTATGTGTGTTCTAGGTCATTTTGATTGAGAGCTCAAGATAGAGATAGAAAGAAAGATAAATAAGAGAGAGAAGAGAAAAGATAGAGGAAGGTG
>JAODPA010007526.1:0-13775 GCA_025585075.1 Nepenthes mirabilis | reverse complement strand
CGTTTCGTCTTCTCTTTCGAAGTCCGGCACCGTCAAATTTGGGGATGTTCGTGCCCCCCCACTCATGGGTCGATGTTGTCAAGAAGGACGGATCTGGGTGTAGCCCAGAAATGCGTTTCTTCCCTCAACAGCCTTCTTCGTCCTCTGATGGCGCACTGTCCCCTCCGTCAGAGGTCATCGAGCAAGCAAATATCTATTGGGGCCATACCCTAGTAGGCTATTTCCTCAACTCTCCCCCTCACTTCGCGGCCGTTAAGGCAATTGCCTCGAAGCTTTGGGCTCGATTCGGCCTCAAGCAAGCAGCCGGCAACGAAGGAGGTTTTTTCTTCTTTCGGTTCCCATCTGAAGAAATGATGAACAAATGTTTATGCGCCGGCCCTTGGGTTTTTTCTGGAAGAGCAATCTTTCTCAAACGATGGATGCCGGGTATGGATTTGTCCAAAGAAGATCACAAACGCTTTCCAATCTGGATCAAAATGTCGAATATCCCGCTCGAACTGTGGACTCCCGACGGACTTAGCTGGTTAGCTAGTGTGATTGGAATCCCTCTTCAGATTGACCCTAAGACGGCTCGTATGGAGAATCTCTCCTTTGCTAAGGTGTGTGTTGAAGTTGGTGTGGATGGGCCGTTCCCCAACTCCATCGCCATTCAAACCTGCTCTGCCTCTGCTGAGATTGTCACGGTGAGTGTAGATTATAGCTGGAAGCCAACTCGTTGCTCACGCTGCAAACAAATTGGTCATTTGGAGACAAGATGCCGGTCCAAGTCTGCCCCAGATTCTCATCCCATGCATCTTGGTCATCCACCTGTAGCTCCTGTCCTCAGTGACAATGTAAGGTCCCCTGTTCCTCATGATGCTACTGGTCCTGTCCTAAATGTGGAGTCTGATGACCAATTAGCTATGCTTCCAACCGGAAACGATGGTATCTCTGGCCTTTTACCATGCTTAGTGGCCGAGCATACTCTGCCTCTCTCCCATCCTATCGTAGGTGATAGGAGTAGTGGCTGTTGTGAATGTAACTCACCAATTGGGGCCGTTCCCACTGAACCTGAACCCTCTGGTGGCCAGTTATCTGTGGCCCCAATCAGCATTGAAGGTTTTTCTCCCTGTTCTGTGGTTGGAGATGCCGTGTCCACCCAATATCACTCATCTGATGATGCTGGGGGTGGTGATAGTAACTCACCTAATGGGGCCGATTTGGATTCCCAATCCAATCCCGGTCTGCTGGCTCCCCCAAATCAAGACCCCACTAACCATGAAATGCCGTCTCTGGCTCCATCAATACCTCATGTTGAATTTGGTCACCATGAGTGCCCGGTGGTTGTCCCTGGATGTTTGGATGAATCTATTGACTCTCTGAGAGATGAAACGGTTCCTAACTCTCCAGATTCTGGGATAATCCATCACCATTTGGATTTGGATGAGTTTATGCTCACCCCTAACTCAATCAAGAGGATCTCCCTGAAATACTCATCGAATTCCACAATGCTTGATGATTTAAGGGGTAATGAATCTGAGTGGAAGACCTCTAAGTCAAGGAAAAAGAAAAAATCTGCCTCTCGGAAATCCAGAGGCGCATAAATTGTTGTTTGGTCTGAATTTTGCTCCTGGGGTCCTGTTTTGATTATGGAATTGGCATGCTCTCTGGTGGCATGTTTGTGGTTAGAATAATGAGGGTGGATTGCCTTTCTATCTTCGTGTGGGTTTTGCTGCTGCTGTATGGACTTTCTTTGCTGTGAAAACAGGAATTGTCTGTTTGAGTGGCGTTTGGTTCCTGCTGTTCTTAGTTTGGTTGAGTTGAACTAAGTGATGCTGCTGGTTTTTGCTTCTGCCGCTGGGTCTGCTTCAGCATCTTTCCTGGATGATCCCATGGTGTTAAACCATGATGCCTATGCATTGCTCTCCAGTTGTTCTTTCTACTGGAGTATAATGGTATGGTCTTTCACTGGTTTGCCTGGGTCTGACTGGCTGGAGTTTGGACATTGTCTGCATATATTGTGGGCTTTGGTGCTGCCCTCTTTGAAGCTAGAAATTCTAATTTCATGCTGATGAATGATGTTCTGGTGGGAACCACGGGTGTAGTTTCCAGTTGTGCAATAGCGTTTTTTTTTTTTTTTTCAATTGCCTGGATAGTGCATGTTTCCGGTATGCCTTATAACCGGAGTGAAAATGGACGGAGTGCCTTAGAAGGAAGGTCGCCGGACGGAGTGATTGGGACGAAGTGCTGCAGAATCCGGAGTGTAAATTTCCGGTGTGCTTTATCCGGAGTGCCAAATTCCGGACTGCTTCTGGCCAGATGGAATGTGCCTATATTCAGAGTGCATTAAAGCTGGAGTGTGATGGGGTATCCGGAGTATAAATTTTCGGAGTGCTTTATCTGGTGTGTTAAGCTCTGGAGTGCTTTTGGCCAGTATGAATTTGCCGGAGTGTTTCCGGTGTGCCTTACAGCCGGAGTGGAAATGGACGGAGTGCTTGGGAAGGAAAGTCGCAGGACGGAGTGATTGGGACGAAGTGCTGCAGAATCCGGAGTGTAAATTTCCGGATTGCTTTATCCGGAGTGCCAAATTCCGGACTGCATTTGGCCGGAGTGATTTTGCCGGAGTGATATTCCGCCGGAGTGCCTTTTGAATCCGGAGTATAAAATTCCGGAGTGCTTTATCCGGAGTGTTAATTTCCAGAGTGCTTTTGGCCTGTGTGAATTTGCCGGAGTGATATTTCATCCGTGTGTTTTTGAAGCCGGAGTGAAATGGACGGACTGCCTGGGATCCACTGTTGCAGGACGGAGTGTTTGGGACGGAGCTGCATAGTCCGGAGTGGAATGCAGTATGCGGAGTATAGTTTTCCGGAGTGATTTTGGCCGGAGTGCCTCATATCAGTGTGCACCTATGCCGAAGTGCAACGTGTTTACGGGGGTGGAAGCGGCTCTCTCCATTTATGTTGTGATGTAATATTTTTCAATTTCTATAGATGATGTAGAACGTTGGCCTCCTAGAGGTTGTTTTGTATTTTTGGATGTACTAGTTGCTCGGGGTATGCCCCAGCCGGCGATGTTTTACACCCAAGTCAAAAAACTTGGTGATAAAACATCCAAATTTGTTATTTTTTCTCCCATAAATCCAAAATACTTGCTTACCAAAAAAAAGAACGGATTTGCACACGGTGCTAGTAACATGGAAAGCCTATACAGCACTTCCAACATCAAAGCTGCTCTTCACAGCAAAAACTACCAATAACAGAAGGAAAATGGCAAATGGATAGACCAAGCCTAAACCACTACCAAATAGATTCACCAGCATCCGACCAGCGCCGCATCAACTCAACACACTCTACCCAAGAATTCCAAAACCAGAGCAACTGGACAGTACCCCAAAGGCAGAGACGCGCAAAGATTCAGCAGATCAGCTAG
This sequence comes from Nepenthes mirabilis, assembly GCA_025585075.1. NCBI lineage: Eukaryota > Viridiplantae > Streptophyta > Magnoliopsida > Caryophyllales > Nepenthaceae > Nepenthes > Nepenthes mirabilis. The sequence goes on along the minus strand of JAODPA010007526.1, from coordinate 10,367 downwards.
TCATCAGTGGCAAAACCAGAGAGCTACAAAGGAGCCCATACAAGCTTCTGACAGCTTAACCGGAAGCCAATTACCAATTGACAATCGGAAATTCATACAGCAGCATCAATTAACGGAAGCACCTCACAGAGTCTTCAACCGGCCAGAACAAGAGAAAACCCTAAGCGCACACCGAGGTGAAAGGGAATCGAACTGGAGATAGAAGTGCGGACTCAAGGATGAGCGCCGACGCACTATTAGAGGCCAAGGGCCCCAGTAATGCAATCTTCAACAGATGAAAAGCCTTCGCTCTATTCAGAAGGCCGCAACGAAGTCTTCGAGGACACCGTGACTGTCGAATCCATCGCAAGGACACGAGAGGGGTGGAGACGGGAAGCCGAACCTGGGGGGCCAGGCCAGCAACCGGGAGGCCGGCCAAGGCGGTCGCCGGTGCCACCCGGCACCCCAGGCAGAACCGCCGAGGACGAAGCCGCCTTTTGGAAAAAAAAGCCACCAGCAAGACTGAAATGTTCATCATGGGCATCACCCGAACACAGCATCTGTCAGCAAGCATAACTGCAGCATCAATGAACTGCAACACCCAGTATACGCAGACAGGGGCCACGACCCTATCAGCCATTGTAACACCCACATCTCATCCATCATATTTGGTCCAGCAGCACACCAACCACGGCCCCACAGCACTGGTAGCAACACTGGCTCACCAACCAGCAGTTCTGCAGTTTCGCAGGAGCAGAACCCCCAACCACAGAGTCAGGGCAGCAGAACATACCCGGGCATACATCAGCTAATGAAGAAACATCAGCATCAGAGAAAATCCACCAATCCAGGTTCAGATTTTTGAATCATCAAACAACAGCCAGCCATACCAATCCACGAGCATAACCCAGCTCATCCAACCGGACATGCATCAGAACTGCCAGATAAATAGCTACACAAGTTCAGCATCCATCGGCAGCAACAAAAGCCAGAACAACCATCACAAGAGCAGCATAGCTGCATCAGCAAGCTGAAAAAAAGCCAACCAAGCCCAGCACATAAATCAAGTCATGGTTCACGATATCAACGCTAGAATCGAGCAGGATATCAATCATAGACAGATCAACATTAGGAGAAGCTACTCCAAGGGCTTCTCTAGGAGGAGCAAAAGGGGGAGTAGCTAAATTGGGGCCATCAGCCACAGGGGCGATCTCGGAAGCTAAGTTTCCCATTTTGGAATTGCGAAACTTAGACGGATGGCAAACATCACTGCAAGGAGCCAACTTCCTGCGATGAGGAGCACAACTGGGAGCCTTGGCTGACAAGATCTCATGAGCAAATCGCACTACTTTTAGAAGAGGAGCCTCGTCCAAAGCCATAGCAGGAGAGAGATTCTGGGAAGCAAGCAATGACTGTTGACTACAGATTTTGGGATCCGAAATTGGCAGCAGCCGATTGCAGCCTCCGGCGACCGAAAGGCCCACAACAGTAGAGAATTCAGCATCACAGGCCTGAGGCCTATCATGAAGGGAAACCGCACTTTGAAGACTACCCTGAATCTGATCGGCAACCCAGACTCCTGGAGAAAAAGAATTCAAATCCTCCAGCACAATTTCACCAGGAGCAGAGTCTGGACCAAGCTCATCAAAGAGAGACACCCCAGACGCAGCAACCTGATCACACCCCACAGGCTCAGCATCTCCCGAAACCAAAGAGACTTCAACTGCAAGAGGAGGGAGAAAGGCAGAGGCCTCAGCCAGACCTTTATGACCACCATGTACACCCGATTGATCACACGGTGACTTCAAATTCAAAACCTCAAGGTCCACATCAGAGGCCGTAAGGCATTCAGACTTACCAGCAGATGGAATACTTGGACTCCTCGAAAAACAGGACATCCGAGACGAAAGTGGAGAAGTCTGAGGATGAAATTTAGAAAAAGCTCCCGTCCTGGGAGACTTACCAATAGGCCTAAGCCTCGAGGAATTGTCAGGAGCTTCCACCTAAACCTCAACAACCAACTCCACTTCTGAAGCAGAGCACTTGCATAAAACAATTTTTTATGGGAGAACAGCATCCAACTGGACCTCCACACACACCCGAGCAAAATGCAGGGATTTACCAGATCCGACGAGCAATATGGGCGACAGAATGGAAGTGCAGGGATTTACCAGAGAAGAAGCCCATTAACGTAAATTTCCAGACTTCGTTACTTTGTTGAAAGACCTCAAGAGGAGGAGATATTCGAGGAATTCTGCCATCCACACACTGGGGGGGAAAGAAATTCAGAGCGGGGAAGGAAGGCTTACCGCCGAACATTGCTACTTCGGACCAGGAGGGGATGTTCGAAACCGGCACCGACATAGACAAAGGAGAGCAGAGAACGCTCTCAGCCGCCTCTGGAGAAGAAACGTGAGGGGGAACATCTAGTCGCTGGATGAAGATGGACGAACAGGGCGAAGCCCCTGCTTCAGAAGGACGATTGGGAGAAGAAGGAAGTTCGAGGTCCGGACGGGAAACAGGAGGAGCACCCAGGAGGCCGGCCATGGCCGCCTCCGGTGGCATCGAAGAAGAGAGGAGCATTGGTCCCCCTTCAACAAGGAGCATTGGCGGGTTTCCTCTCCCTTTTGTTGATGCTATTGAATCAGCTGGAACCCATCCACTTGCCTTCCCCGGACATTCAATTTTGGAGTCTCCCTTTAGTGATCCAACTTCTTCTACGTCTGACAAACTCAGCCCTCGGACACAGGTCTCATCCCTAAAGGAGGATGTATTAGAACGGGGCTCTGATATTGGATGTGCTTCTTCCCCGGTTGATGATGCTGGAGTTACCTCTTATCTAGATCATCTTGTTGTTGTGGATCCGATTTCTTTGCTTCCCCCCAGCAAGGAGGCAATCATGAGACAAACCAGGGGGTTGAAGGAGGGCTCCCTGTTTCATTTGCAGATGTGCTGATGCGTGGCATCGGTAATTCTTCTGCCGAATCATCTCGGCCCTCTTCAATTGCCTCCCCCAGTCCTTCTATTTTGGAGAATTTCATGTGTGAACAGCACAATCTTGTGGTTCCTGATTCAGATAGCAAGCTGAAGGATCTTTCGCCTCTAGCTCGTAGAGTCACCGCTCGGATTAACTCCCTTCATCGAGCTCTTGACAAATCTACGCACAAGGATGAGGCTTTCCATGGCCTTGCATCTTTTCTGGCTACCAACCTTAGTCCACGTACACTGGACTCATCCCTAAAGGTGAAAAGATGCAACTTCTGGCAATTATCGCACTACAATCCCCTTTTCGTAAATGAAAAGGAGGTTGATAATTGGATGCTCCGTAAGACTAGCGCTTCTCATAAGGGCAAAGGGTGATTTTGTGTCGACTCAGGTGGAGTTGTTAATCAGGTGGCTTTGTTCTATTATGATCAGGTTTTCTTTCTTAGCTTTCATGATTAGTGTCATGGTCTCAGGGGATTCCCTTATTACTATATCCCTACTCTAACTTGGCAAAACACTTGGAGTAGATGATAGTTGTTGTACTTTATTTTCTTTTTAATGCAATTTAATTACTTACCAAAAAAAAGAACACAAATGGTTCTCCCTCTGGATCAAACTATCCAACTGGTTTTCAGTGAACCTGAAACTGAGATGTTTCTGATTTAGGCCTGGGGTTGATGCATTGTTATCCTGTGGTGATCTAATGGGATTGCGATTTTGCTGCCATTGCTTTGGGGCAGTTCTGATGCTGTTGGTGTGATCACTGGCTCTGGTTTGATCTGGCCTTGGTTTTTGTTTGTTAGCTGTGCTGATAGGATGTACATTTTGCTAATGCTCATGGAGCTGCCTTTGGGTGTTCTGGTTTGGTTAATGCGCTTGGGCTGCGCGTTGGCAGTTGGTTTAGCTGTCCACCCTTTTGCTCGTCACTGATGCTGACTGGTGATTTGGGATCACGGTTGGTGTGCTGATGAAGTACCCACTGTGGCAGTTGACGGTTCTGTTTGCCCGTAACATCTGGTGGTGCTCTCTTCCTCGCGATAGCAGGCTGTTCTGTTGTTCGACCATTGGGATGCTGCCCTGTACAGAATTTGATGTATACGTGTGTGTACAGCGGTTGTGGTGTTGAAAATTAAGCTGCTGTTGGTTGCATGTGTCAAGCAATTGCTGCGGTAATCCGGGTTGATTTGTTCTAGCTGGTTGATGGTGCTGGTCCTGTTCCTGTTGGTGGTTGTGTGTGAAATTTGAGCCTGTTTTGCTGAGATTTTCCGCATGGCTGCTGATTGGAGAAGTACAGTTGCTGTTATCTTGGGGTTGAAAAGCTGTGCTTTCCCCCGGTTTTGTGAAGTAATTTTCTTCCTATTTCTATGGTTTCTGTAGAATGTTGGGCTCCTAGAGACTCCTTTTGTAATTACGTTTGTACTCGTTGCTCGGGGTATGCCCCAACGGATTTTGTTTTATCCCCAAGTCAAATACTTGGCGATAAAATAATATTGTTGTAATTATTTCTCCCATAAATCCAAAATTCTTATTTGCCAAAAAAAAAAAAACTCACGCTAGTCTTAACTGGGTTGCTAGTACAGTAGGGCAACCACTGCAGCTTGATCCTAGGACTGCCCCTATGGAAAATATTTCCTTTGCTAAGATTTGTGTTGAAGTGGGTGTGGATGGGCCTTTTTCATCACGCATTTCCCTATAGTCTTTTTTAGTAAGTAAGTGAATTTGGATTAAAGGGAAAAAAATTACACAATCTATGATTTATCTCCAAGTGTTTTGACTTGGAGTTAAAGCATAAACGCTAAGGCATGCCCCGAGCACCGTGGTACATCATAAGAAAATATCACAAAACCGGGTCCTCCAAGAGGACACCATTCAACAATATCGACAAATAACCGGGTTGGATCAAAACCCCCAGCAAGCATCACAAAAAGCATTCAAGCTCCAGCAACTCGGGCAGGGCATTTACAACCCCAAAACGGCGGAAGCACCTCGTTCAAATGCAAGTCAAAGAATGCATCTCGGACAAAACTAGCAACAAGCCGTAGCTACCTAGTTAAAAGGCCAACTCGGACCCAGGGCAGACAACTCAGTAGAGAACCAAGATAGATAGCACCTCGGCACATTCCAACAGGAAGAAACAGAAAGAATGGCATCACTCCGGGCTTCACTACTCAGCAAAGAGGGTGCCCGCATCTGCAAGGCTCCAAGAAAAAATGTTACAGTAGTTCCAGCAGCAGCTACCAACTGCAGGTAATTTGCAATTTCCTAAGTCCCTTATTCACCTCGATCAATGGAAGCTCGCACAACATGTAGCTCTGCAACCTTCTACTCCTTCTGGATGCAAGACGAACTGCTCCCTCGACTCAGAACAGAAGCCAATGAACAGGGTCAGTTGAGTGCCCTGTAACACCGGCACGACCAGGATTTCGACCCAGCAATACATCGGGCTCCAGCAACTGCTAGCCACCAAAAGCTAGAATTAGCAATTCCAGCAGCATAAATCTTCAGCAGGGCAGCGCCATTTTCCACCCCCAGTAAAAGCAACAACAAAAAAAGCAGAATGAGGTATCATGTCATACCATCATAGCACAATCCAGCAGGAGGTGACGGACACATGGCAATATACCATACTTCACAATACAAGAAAATAGGTTCTGCAACCTTCCAGCTTCTGCATCCCCGATTCAGAAAAAGGGCAATATCAGCATGGCCATTTAAATGGCCTACAGACGCAAAAAACTAATTCCAGCCAGCATTAACATATCTCAGTGTGGACATTTGCAAAATACTCACCCAGAGCCCAGCCAAGGAAACAAGTTTTAAGACCTGATAAATATGAACATAAAACAGAAGCTAAAATTCAGAAGCCCCATACAGAAATCGATTTCAAACTGCTTCAGGATAGCACACTGCCCATAGATCAGGCCAAAGGTCCTTCACTGGTAGACCCTGCAACGATGAACAGGGGTAACAGATCCCAGCCGAGAGAGGCTGCATATCAGCCCGACCCCAGACCCACTAGCCCAACCGGCAAAGGGCCTACTTGCCGGAGGATCCCGTGGAAATTTTGGACTTTCTCCGTCTACGAGACTTTGCTAGCTTCCATGGACCATATTTCATAGCAATCACCTCCTTGACACTGTAGTATTTCACCCCAGAGACATCCGGAGGCTGGCCCACTTGACAATCACCAAAAGAGCCGCTGGGGCTAATAGTGTCAGACCCCACATTGCTGGAGGTGTCCAAGGAATACTTCATTCAGAGACGAGAGATAGAGTTGGGAGTATTATCAAGATTAACTTCTAAAGCATGAGTTAAATCATGGTGGGAATCCTGGGCATCAAGGGGGCTAAGAGAAGACTCAACAGCTATGTCATCTACAAATCCTTGTTCTGAGGCAAGCACAAGGGGACAGAGTCCACAGCTGCCACATCATAAGCTAAAAAAGGCAGATTCAACTTAATAGAAGCATCTTTTAGTCCAAAAGCTACCATACGATCCACATCAGAAATCAGCCAAATGGATACAGGTATATCACCAACACCCGAGAGTCCCTCAGAAGCAGCAACAAAGCCACGAGTCAACACCTCAGCAAAAGAAGATAGTCTCCTGTCATTGCAAGCAACGCCAGGAGCTGTCCTAAGCTGATCAGCAAGGTCTGGATGTGGGCTGGGGGAAGAAGAGGGAGCAGGAGAGTCGATGGACTCTGCATCAGCAGGAGGCCTGTCATCCAACTGAAAGTTTGTTGGCAGCACAGAAGGGGATACATTGCCCTACAGTCATGCCCAGATTCTGCATCTTTATCTGTGGTGAACGTAGAATATAGTTGGAAGCCTTCTCGTTGTGGCTGCTGCCGTTTGTTAGATCATAATGAATGCATATGCCACTCCAAGAAAGTCCTACGTCATAATGGGCAACTTCGTCCCAACTATCCCAATTCTGCCCCTGCAGCGAAAGACCATAGGGACAGTGCAATGCATCCTGATTTAGTTGGCTTACAAAAAAAAAAAAATCCTGATTTAGTTGACCATCTGGGTGGCGGAAATGATTCCAAATGCACTGCCAATTCCTTTTCTCCCCTTCAAGTGAATGAAGGGTCATTGAACCCTACAGCTACTAACTAAATTGGGTCAGCAATTCATGAAGATTCAATGACAAGTAGCGCATCAAGTGAGGTATCCTTCATGCACCAGACAGATGTGCTTGTAAGGGCTGTTGATGTAAGTTGTGTTTCCAAAGTGGAATGCTTGCCTAACAGGCTGGGTTGGATTCCCAACCTCCTCTGTTTGATGCTATGATGTCAAAACCAATTCTGGATGATGTAGCCATCAATTCTGATGCCGAGGATAAGGAATCTGAGCAGGGACTTTGTCATCAGGAAGCCAGGGCCCCTATGGCTCCTCTCTCTTTCATAGATTTGGTACTTAGGGGACTAAACTCTACTGATATGGCTAGCAAATGTGCCCTCCCCTCGCCAATCTCTGATGAAGATTGTTCAGCAGCTCTTGGCTCTCCATCCAAGGTTGCTGAAGGCTACTTATATGTATATGTGAGCAATATAGTTCTAGAGAGAGATGCTCTGGCCTCTCTCTAAGTTCTGATTTTGAATTTGCTTCTACGTTCCCTCGCAGGAGGGGTTTAGGCGCCGGCTTGGCCTATTCCATGAGGGTGGTGTTGAGCCCTACCCGACCCCCCGGCCCCCGTCCGTCCCCTGATTCCTTCCATTCGACGCTATTCTCGGTCTCCTCTACCACACCTTCCACCCATCCATTCCCACCATTACAGAAAGATACCTTGACCTCGTCCCCTGGCCCAGATGCCCTCTTCTTAGACTCCCTGAAAAATAAGGTTTGCTCTCTGACTGATGTGGTCGCTGGGGCTTCTGATCGGAGAGAGGAGCTGGAGCCTTTAGAGAATCTTGTCTCTGAGCCAACGTTCGCAGCTGTCGTGTCTGAGCCGGCTGGTAATCTGGAGAACTCTTTCTCTCTGCCAGGTACTATTCCGAAGCTCTCCTTTCCATTTGTTGGGTCCACAACCCTACTCCCACAGTCTGGTTTTACCCAGTCTCCCTCCCCCCTCCTCTTAGGCCGGAGCTGTTAAGAGCAATATGGTTAATCAATTTACTCATCTAAGATATTTTTCCCTTTAATCCTATGATGGAGATGCTGTAGCCATTTCCTTTTCTCCTGCTGAAGTCATTCAACAATGCTAGGTCTACTGGGGAGCAACGTTGGTGGGATACTTCTACAAAAATCTCTCCCATTTAAAACGATTGACTCCATTGCTCGTAAGATCTAGGCTAGGTTTGGCCTTTGTCATGTCGCTGGAAATGACAAGGGGTTTTTCTTCTTCAGATTTGACTCTCTTGCTAAGTCGAATGAGTGTTTATCAAAGGGTCCCTGGGCCTATGGACGAAAAACCCTTTTTCTTTCAAGATGGCTACCTGGCATGGCTCTCTCGATGGAATCCCACAAACATTTCCCGGTATGGATCACTTTCACCAACATCCCGATTGAATTTTGGACCCCTTTAGGTCTAAGCTCGATCGCTAGTGGAATTGGCAAGCCCATCCTGCTGGACCGTAATACAGCGCGAATGGACCAAGTTTATTTTGCCCGTGTATGTGTTGAAGTGGGCAAGGATGATCTACTTCCTACAAAAATCAGATTAATGACTGAAGCCGCGGAGGTTAAGGTTGCGGTGGCTTATCAATGGAAGTCGGCGTACCGTGTGAGTGTTGCAAAACAGAGTAAACTTGATGAATCTCAGGCCAACCAAGTGGCTCCTTCTCTGCCGGGAGCCCTCGCTATTGATCTCAGATCTTAGGATTCGAATTCGCAGGTGGCTGACTCAACCAAGCTACATTATATGGCTCCTGTGTGTAAGGAGACCTGGGTTGTAGATGCCCATGCTATGCCATCGAATCAATGGTCCTCTCTTGAGTAGTTGTACAGTGGTCTTTCTAAAGCCATTTGCCCTAATTCATCTGTGGAATTGATCTTGAATGATTGCAGTCTATTTGTCTCTGAGATTGAGCTAAAACCTGAAATTCCTGGTGAGCTTGTATGTAGTGATCCTGTCCTAGGTCTAGGAATAGGGGCTGTGGTGCCTCTGGATCCTGTTGAAGCCGTTGATCAACTAGACTTGGACCCTAATTTGAATGCTGTCTCCTTTGGTTTGGTGGTGGATTCTCTGTTGGTCTATTCTCAGACTGTCGATGAAGTGGCTATGGCTGCTTGCACTACTGGCCCTGCTCCTAGCTCTCCCGAAGCCCCTGTTGGCCGGGCTGGCTGTGCCTTGAGTGGTGGCATCTTAGACTTGGGCTCTCCTTCACATAGCTCAGCCCAAATTGAGAGGAATCATGATTAGCGTTCCTTGGACGCGGACCTTGAAACCACTCCCGAATCAATTTCAAGGCTTTCTTGCAAGTATCTCCTAAATAAGCCTGGCCGTGTTGAGGAGGCAATGGGAGATGTGGATTTTGTGTTAGATGACCATCGGGCCCTTTGTGGTGGGCCTGAATCTATATCTGATCAGATTCAGGAGGCCACGGCAGTTGAAGGTGCTGATAACATCCCAATGCTCTATGCCCTCTAGCTGTTACTAGTAGCTAAAGATACTATGCTTCATATTAATTCTCTCGGTGCGGAACATAGGAACATTGTGCTTATTTTTATGGATTGCTGTTATTGCGGTCTAAATGGAAAGGCTAAGGAGGATTTCAGATCTTCCTATCCGATGACTGAGGCGATTCTAAACAACTCTTCTGATGCACTTTTTGAGGCCCTCAGATTGTTGGTGGTTGCTAAATCCTCCCAACCACATATTGTTTCCTTATCTCCTAATGGAAGGAAGGTTATTTTTAGTTTTCTATGCTTTCTGCTGGAAACAAAAACGAATTTTCCAACTTGCCAATATTGCGACCTGGATGGACTAGTGGCCGGCCTCCTAAATTTTGACAAATCCAAGTGTTCACAGCGGCTGAATGGCAGTAGTGTTAGAAAAGTGCAGCATCAAGGTATTTCGGCCCATGATGAACCCTGGAAACACGTCAAGTCAAGGAGACAGCGAAAAGCTGCTTCCAAGAAGTGTAAGGTTGCTAATATGCCGGAGCCAATTTTTCAAGTTAGTGCGGTGGCAGCCTTGGAGGTGGTCTCTTTGGAAGATTCGCAGGATAGCAAGCTGAAGGATCTTTCGCCTTTAGCTCATAGAGTTGCTATCTTCAACCATGGAAAAAACTCAATACATCAGCCGCTCCGCGTAGAGAGAGAAGCTCCGTCTTCTCTCTACCTTGCTTTTTAAATTCGACTCCCCTGCTCAGTCCCACCTTCCCCTTTCTCCTACCGGCGCCCATGGTGCCGGTCCTCCATTCCGTCTCCTGCTCTCCTTCCAAGACTCCTTCCCCC
>JAODPA010007515.1:0-13783 GCA_025585075.1 Nepenthes mirabilis | reverse complement strand
AATATAATAAAAGAAAAAAAAAAAACTTAGAGTAGGGAACGGAGGACAGTGACAGGGAGGTGAAGGGGAGAGATCAAAACAATCACGGCCATCTGGTCTTCTGCTTAAGCAATAAGCAGCTCTCAAATCCAAGGGGCTTTTCTCTCTGACGCACAATCCATGCCTTCTCAATGGTTCATCTCCGTCATCGATTTCTCATATTTCGGAAGTGCCCTTTTGTACTTTTGATTATCGCTATTGTAATGAACATTTTTCTCTGCAATTTTTTCTCTGTAGAGGACGGCGATCTCTCTCACGCATGGTCTCTTTGTCTTACTATGATGATTTCTGCTTCAAGGGGTTCTCTCTCACACGTTTTCTCCCTGTAAATGCATCTTTTTGTTCCTCTTCCTGCTTGGATTTCTCACATCTTAGCCTGTATGGGGTGAGCTGTTCCCGCATTTTTACTCCCTTTTTAGATTTCAGTTTTGGTTGCCCGGAAATTTCTATAGAAGAATGTAAATTATTAACATAATTAGATCTTTAATTACTCGTCTCCCCTAATCAGAAATTTAGAATATCTACAGAATCCGCCCATACCCTCAAAGCAAATGATAAATAGAATCCTTTTTTCACCTCATCTTTAAATATTTTTGTCTTTTTATTGTGCACGAACAATCTTCAAAAGGCGTAGTTGCAAGATTTGATGTGGGTATAATTGTTTATCTATTTACCGTCGGCTAATCTGTTTGGATTCGAAGAAAGAGCAGGAATTTTTCAAAGAAAGTAAAAAAGTAGTTAGTTTTTTTTTTTTATGACTAAGTAACAAATTTTCTTACCACAAATAGATTCAAATTTGTGGGCACTTTTTCCCATGGTCTACTTCTGAAGGACAATAACTTGCTCGGGAATTTGGCCTTAACTGCATTTCTGTTCAACCCTTCGCCTTTTCCTGAAGTTCACTATTCAAATTCCTTCTGGCTGAATCTTAATAATTAATTAGAAAGAGTAGGGTTATCAGACCAAGGAACAATGCACTATTTTAGATGCTAAAGTTCATAAAAACTCAAATGTGCTGTCATATCTTTTTTGAGCTTATCGTTATATTTGGGCTATTAAATTAATCTCTTTACCTTGATCCCTTGGTAAAAACAATAGACGAACTGAAGTTTGCTTTTGTTTTGGTTTAGCATCTGGTGTTTTCTTGTTTTTCCAGTAACCTTGTGAGAGTGGGTGAAGACACAACCGTTGCACTTTGCTTATGAAACAGACTGTCTGATTTCTCTGGTAGTGGCTCGTTCTTATTGTGGAATTTGTCTGTTTGTCTTTGACTATAACTGCCTCACAAGATATGTATTCAAGGTGTTGTTTGTGGACTGAAGTAGAAAAATGTGTTGTTAGGAACCCCTGTTGTTCTCTTTTAGGGTTTTCTGCCGCTTACTTAGGTGCTCTTGTTCATCTTGCAATGGAAAAGCTGAGAAATAAATGCAAGAGCTTCATCAGTGTAAGAGAGCATATCCTTTTTTTTTTCTCGTAATTTAACTAAAATGTTTGAAATTGGTGTGGTTGATGCCTGTAAATGGGTACTACATCTTCCAATGTGTTGGCCTGTTGGGTATTAGGCATAGAGGCCTTATATGCCTTTTTTTTTTAACGGTTAGGGGCATGATGTGTTTTTTTTCTCTGATATAAAAACAACATTTTCTGCTTAAACGTTAATTGTTTGAATATTTTGTATTTCTATGCACTGTGGCAAAATGTTTTGTTTCATTTATGCTGCTTGGTTTAGTCAATCAAGTTATGCATTTGATATGGCAAATATATATAAATGATAGCTTGTTNTTAGCCAACATAGTAACATATTGGGATATTTAGCTAGTATCGAAAAACATCTGTGTTGAGCTTTCCTATGTCGATAAATATTGGCCAATATTTTCATTCATGCTTTGATCTACATTCCATTATTGGTTATGCATGATTCTGATTTAGATGGATTTATCATCTGCACTTGACTATGAAGTGTGAGTCTGTATTGAAAAAAATCTCTCTTTCCCTTGGGTACAAATTGCAGCTTAAGTGAACATATTGGAATTAGAGTCCAGATTGAATAGAGGCTTCTTCACTTCTTTCTTGTGAAAAATTATGCACAGGACCACCATTTCGCATTGTTCTTATAAACAAAATAAGATCTTTCTTTTTTATTGCCTTCCTTTTGTAGCTTTTATACCTAGAAATTCAACCATTTTGGTGAGGGCTTCTATTTATTAGCGTACACTCATTGTGTAAACAATTTTATTTTTATGATAAGATTATTTTGGTTTTGTGATTAACCTCCAACAATCAGAAAATTGTGACACTAATCAGTGGTTCCAATCATCTTACAGAGTGGGAGGAAAACTTCATTGATCATGTTATGATTTCATGTTCTTCAGTCTTACAAAAATACTGGAAAATTCATCTACTAGATAGATATTTTAGCCCTTTTTTTTGGCTTGGCTTTCTTTCCTTTTCTTTTTTTTTTTTTGAAAGGAAATTCTTAGAAGATAGATGGGAATAAAGGAGAGTATGTCTTGGTTCAACCTTAAGTAGCCCTTTTTTTTTTGGCTTGGCTTTCTTTCCTTTTCTTTTTTTTTGAAAGGAAATTCTTAGAAGATAGATGGGAATAAAGGAGAGTATGTCTTGGTTCAACCTTAAGTATGCTCCATGTGGAAGTCATGGGTTTAAATCAGGAAAACATCATTTCTGCAATATAAGGGTAAAGTTGTGTGCGCTTGACATTCCAAGACCCAAAAATGTGGGAGAGCCGTGTAGGGCTGCCTTTAGATAGGGATAAAGGCTCTGGCAAGGGCTGCTCTGAGGTGCCAAAACTATCTTTATCTTTTTTGATGAGCATCAAACTATCATATCTATGACTGCCGATGCTATTTATGTTTTCAAGACACTTATCTTTCCCAGTTCTTCAACGAGACCGTGAATGAAAAATTCGGCACTAATCATTTTTCACAAAAACCTGCTTTGTAACAGAGCAGAGGTTGTCTTGGATGCTGTAATAAGCCCCAATTAACAATTGCTGTGGATGAACCATCAAAGGGACTTAAAATTCAAGGCAAAGTGGTAAAAAAGCCGACCGTATCAGAAGATTTCTGGAGCACTAGCACATGTGAGATGGAAAACAGTGCTGTTCAGTCACAAAGAAGTGTCTCATCTATCAGCACCTCAAAACAGAACGTCGATCTCCACAGTAGCTCTGGAAGCACAAGCAACCCTTCTGAGTTTGTAAATCATGGCAAGTTCTCAAATTCATAACTCTTTAAGGATATCATGTTATGTGATGTTACATCCATTCATTCACACTAACTGGCCCATTTAATAACTTATACATGGATGGAATGCCACACTAGAATGGGTTTCTGAAAAGTGTCTGAGGGACGATTTTGTAACATTGCTCTCTTGTACTAATGTCTTGTACTAATGTCTTGTACAAGATATTCATACAAATTCCTTTTAAAAGAAAATATCCTCAAGTTATGACTCGCGATATCTTTTACTTTGCTTGATAGTGTATTCTCACCTTGACATTCTGATGCAACCCCTTTGGTTTCTTGCCCTTGGCATTGTAGCCCATTGATGGATATAGATTAGCTTACTCTGACTCATTTAAATTTGAGTTTCTTGATAAATTGATATATTTTGCTCACAAAGCACATCCGATAGAGTTATCTATTTTAATCTATCTACATCTATCCTATGTTCCATGCCATTATTAATTTCTCCATTTTCTGGAATTGTTGATGTAAGGTAATGAAATCTAGTATTTTTAAGAGTATTTTGATCATTTATTTTGATTTATTCATTGTTTTGTTTAGAATCACTAAAATTATTCTTAGCATATTTGGTTTTTCTTCTACTTATTTTGAATCCTTTAGACTACACAGCCTTAATCTAATGTGCCAATTTTATTTATGCACCTGCTCTACTTTCATCAATTAAAACAATAATATCTGCAAATAATATACACTGAGGAACCTCATATTATTGTTGTGTGATTGTTTATACTCTCTAGTTTATTGGGCTAGAACTCATTAGGATCTATTTTCATTGCCCTCTTTTAACTATGGTACAAGCATGAGTGTATGATTTTGCAGGGATTTCTCCTGTAATGGAATTTCTAATGTTTTACGCACGATCTTCTATCCTTTATATTGCAACTTCTCTTTGTTTGCTGGATCTTCTTGCTGATGTTTCTTTTAAAGTGCAGGTGTTCTTCTCTGGAACCAGGTGAGGCAGGAATGGGTTGGAGATTCAAAAACTCAAAATCAGACAAAAATCCGAGAACCCATATTAAGGTGTGATATCCCTATGACCCTTAAATTAGTTAAGTACTTTAAGCTCTAATAATTAGAAAATGAGAACTGCCGAGAATCTTTGTGATGATATATCGTGCTGCGTTTTTACCATGGCAGTTTGCATGGACATTTCTGTTTCTTTGTTTCAGGCTGCCTACCAATGCGGATGTTGATGAGTCTGGATAATAACCTAGGCAATTGAATATGTTGCAACCTTACAATAATGGCCATTAATCTTCTCCAAAATGAACAACTGCCTATAATGATGGTATTCATTGGCCACTGCTAGTATGTAAAAACCTGTTCAAATCTGAAATGTGAGGGAAAATTACCCCTCCAAAAAAAAATAATTTTATCTTTTCACTTTTTCTAATTCAACTCTTAACTTCTATTAGTATCAATTCTATTCTATGCGTATATCAAGCCAAATTGACCTCATTCTAAGTCATACACTACTGCATAGATGATGCCAAAAAAAAAACTTCTAAAAGATAGAAAATTATAAATTGAAGGTCAATTGTGGATATGTATGTAAGGATTTGAGCAAAATTTTTTGCATAACTTAGAATTTGTACTAAAAAGGTTGAAAATATAATTAGGAAAATGAAAATATGATAATAACTTCAGGGGGGAAAAAAGTCAAAAAATTGAGAATATTTTTTGATAATTTTCCCCAAATATCCGGGCTTCGAGTTTGGCAAATAGAAATTGTTTAACAAGCTTTTCCTTTCTGGAGTTTAAGTTAGGAAAAGAGCCCAAGGGAAGGGTGTGGTAAGTGTTGCTGAACCCTATTCCTAGTTTCTCTATTCAATCCCTTTTTTTTTCTTGTTGCCTGATGTTTTGTTCGTACACATCTTTTTTTGTTTCCCAAATCTCTAATGAGTTACAAATAGGGTTTGAAACAGTCAAATCTTTGATAATTTTATCATACATGATTGAGTTGCAAAAACTCCTGGGTAAGTATCCTGTAACTAAATTGAATTTTTTCTAGTTAAAGAATCTCTTCTAGTTACTCTAGAACAATCCGGAGATTGTTCAGAAGAAATACAATGTTCTGTTGCTGACAGGAACGTGCTATTTGGTGGTAGTCTTGCTTAGGGAGTCAAGTCAATACATTTTAAAGAAAAATATTTGATAACTCCCGAGTTATCACAATAACATTCAATACCCATTTCTTGTTAGGAATCAACTTTGCTCATCAAATAAAATGTGCACACCTTCTTCTCTCACAGAGGGTTTTAAGGGTCGACCCCTCGCATTTTATGGTTTGTCTTCTATGATTTGGGATGATGAAATTCTACAATAGCAGCTGCCTTCTACAAGGACTTGAGCGTGCTTACTGTTGTCAACAAGCTCCTTTCTGGCCATAATCTGATTTATATATAGAGTCCAAGAGGCTTGTTTACTAAACTATGGGTGGATTTATATTGGTATCGCACACCCGATACCATTATTTCCTAATACTGTAATATATCAAGCGATATTTTGAACATCAGCCAATACATTCAATATTTCTCAATATATTAGCCGATATTTGCCCTAGGCTTTGATTTGCAAAATACATTTGCCTCTAATACCGATCCCAATACTTTCATTCCTTATGCTATCTATCACCCAGCAATGCTCTTGCATCTTTTGTTTGTTTTTTTGTTTTTTTTTTTTTTGGAAAAAAGCATACAGCAACTTCCTCATGGGATTGAAGTTTTAACATTCGAATGGCCATGATATTCTGCAGTTGGAATGCTACTTATGAGAGTTTACTTGGGACAAATAAGCCTTTTCCACAGCCCATCCCACTCCACGTAAGTATAGCTGAACAACTCCCCCCCCCCCCCTCCCCCAGGTTATTGCTATGGCATGTTGGCGAGCTGTTAAGGGACCCAGTGTGGAGAGGCTACCATGTCTATCTAATGGTTAAGATTAGAGCTTGAACGGATAAATGATTTAAATTGAATAGTAATTAAAATCTCTTGATGTAATCTCTATTATTTATCTAACCAAATTTTAATCCTGGTTATTAAGTGGACATGGAAGTCTCCCCACTAGGAGGACCATAACAACACTCGGCATATTGGCCTACATGTTCTAACTGCTTCCCAGGATCCCCCTCACAGGAAATGGTAGATTTTCTCGTTGATATCTGGGAGCAAGAAGGATTATACGACTGAACATTGCAAAATTGGAGGAAACATAATTTTCCCTTTCCCTTTCCCTTTGCATGTGTATGTGTTGGTTGGTACATGAAATTAATTGTTCGCCTGGTAACTTTCTCTTTCTTACCATCTCTTTTGCCTTCTAAATAGATAAAAATATCGACCAATATCTGATATATCGGCTAATATATATCGGTATCGGGCCGTTTCGATATCGATATTTTCCGATATCACATATTGGAAATTTATTGCGATATGGCGGCCGATAATACTAATAGATATTTGTCTTGCCTTTTGCGATTATTAGATTCGTTTTTTTTTTTTTAGTATATTAGTTGTCGATAGGTATTGTTTGATATATCCGATACTGTTATTTTCATTTACTCTCTTAAGTTCGCGCTTTGCAGGGTTTTAGGTTAAGAAGGTTGTTCGGGTAACTTTTTTTCTTCCCTTTAGACAATTTTCAAGCATTTATTTTGGTACAGTGTGTCATCTATCTGTCTATTTTTATATAATTCTGTTAGTATAGTTAGATATATAGAATATCATATCACCCAAAAGTATCTCAAGGGTATTCTTATGTTTCCCCCCTCTCCTTTCTTTAGGTGTCCTGCAAGGAGAGTAATTGCCAAGTTATTGTATGCCCCCACGTAGGGATTATGTGCCTCACCCTGACGGGTAGTATACAGAAAACTCTCA
The DNA here is from genome assembly GCA_025585075.1 of Nepenthes mirabilis. NCBI lineage: Eukaryota > Viridiplantae > Streptophyta > Magnoliopsida > Caryophyllales > Nepenthaceae > Nepenthes > Nepenthes mirabilis. Next base: position 6,606 of record JAODPA010007515.1, on the reverse strand, counting down.
GGGCAAAGAACCACGTGCCTTGCACGTGATCCTCTTCTTCCCTCGAAGCCCTGCCCACCACCTTACAACCTCCTCCCAGACCACCACACCCACTCATCTGGCAAATGCCACCGCCGGTGACATCGGTCTCAACTGACATTTTTTTCAAAAATGGCATCAAATTTTCACTTACTGAATATGATCTTAAAATCTCCCAGACCCGAGTCATTAGCATGAACACTAGTGTGTTAACATATAAGTGCCGGTTTAGTTGCCGTTTTGAGAAAAAAATAAATAAGTAATAATANGCTGAGAAATAAATGCAAGAGCTTCATCAGTGTAAGAGAGCATATCCTTTTTTTTTTTTTCGTAATTTAACTAAAATGTTTGAAATTGGTGTGGTTGATGCCTGCAAATGGGTACTACATCTTCCAATGTGTTGGCCTGTTGGGTGTTAGACATAGAGGCCTTTTATGCCTTTTTTTTTTAACGGTTAGGGGCATGATGTGTTTTTTTTCTCTGATATAAAAACACCATTTTCTGCTTAAACGTTAATTGTTTGAATATTTTGTATTTCTATGCACTGTGGCAGAATGTTTTGTTTCATTTATGCTGCTTGGTTTAGTCAATCAAGTTATGCATTTGATATGACAAATATATATAAATGATAGCTTGTTTTATGTAGACTAGAGTGTAAGTATTTTATCAATCTAGTTAATTAGTTTACTTGGGAGATGCTCTGGTGGAAGAGCGGAATGAGGGTGAGGTCTTTCACAGTTAAGGATGCATCTATTGTTGACCGATGAAGGGGAGGCTGCTGATGGATCATGACGGGTAGCATGAATTGTAACTTTTCATTGTGGTGAAATATTTTGTGACATATTAGGACATGACACAATTGTGATTAGCAGTAAAAAGTGTTTATGTATAATTCAGTAATCTAAATTTGGAATCTAAACATGAACTATATTCTTTACAAACCACAAAACCTTGAAGTCCCACTAAGTATAAGCTGTATAAAACTCTATTCAGTGTAATATTATCTAAAAATAAAAGTAATTTCATGTTGTTAATGTTTGCTTTTAGTGTTGGCAAATTTTGTGACAATGTGTTGTCCCTTTGGTCTCTTGTTTTATTATATCTTGGGTGCACCTGGTCATTTTATTGGGGCGTGCAATGTGCATGAGCATTTTTGAATGAGCAAAATTATGTTGGAGTAGTTAACATGAGTTAGTGAGAATGCATGTCATGCCTGTTTTTTCCAAAAGCTATTTGAGAATGCTCAGAAGTAGTTAGCACAATTTTGACGAGATATCGGTTTACTACTGAAAACAGTTATTAGCCCACTTCTCATTGTACTAAAGGAGTGGGAATTTTATGCTTTGACCTGAAAGTTTATACATGTAGGGGCACTCAACTTCAAAAATAAAATAGGGAAAATGAGTTATTCAATTTCTTTGATTTAGAGAGAGCCTTAGGGGTGATCTAGATATTCGAGGCTTGTATAGAGTACTACATTTTGAAGAGCCACCAACATTTGAAACATTTTCACATTTCTGTTTGATGATGTGTTTGTAAAAGCTTTCAAAAATTTTTCTCTCACAACATTTGAAATACATACTTGAGTTGCTATTTTTGGTTGGAATCTCCAGTCGTTGTAGGTTGATTTGAGAAATTCGGAAAGAGTTTGAATTTGTGGCTTGTAGGGCAAATCTAAAGAGTGGGTTCTTTAGTAGAGGTCATGTGTTAGGGGGAGTCAGCTAGGAGACTTTAGTTTGTCTTTATCTGCTATACTGTAGGGTGACTGTCTAGTAAATTTGTCTTTACTCGTTTGAGAAGCCTAGAGAGCTTTTTCTTGAACTAGTTGATTCTGAATTTTGCCTTCGTCAATAAGATCGTATGTTATTTATATTGTCGAAGCCTTTTGTTAACTTGTTCTGGTTGTCCATACTTTAGGAACATCTGCTTTGAAAGAGGTGGGTCTAAATATCAAATTTTCACCTATTATCTATATTACTATCTTATTCCAAATATTTCTAGGCCAACCTCTACTTTTCACATAGCGTCTAACATTAGCCAAATCACTCTCTCATTGACAATTCATTTGGCTTAGGTTGTAAGTATTCAATCCACCTTAATTATAATTATCTTTCTATAGGTACGACTTCTTGATGGTTACAAATGTATTTATAATTTATCTTATTTCTTAAAGCAACTCTACTTGTCCATCTTAACATTATTATTTTTGTAGTGCTTACTTTTTATGTAGTATTGCTCATTGCTAATATTATGATCTATGATGTTTAGTATGCTTAATAGCTATCTTGTAAAATTTTTCTTTTGATTTTAGATACATTATGACCAGAAAGTATATCCAATGTATTTCTTCATTTTAAATATGACTTGTTTATTATTCTGTTTTGAATTACTAAAGTCATATTTTATGCATTCCGTTTTACTGATTACTTTAAGCCCTTTAGATTCTAGATTCTTAGTTTCTTGCTCAAACTTTGCTTCCACACCTATTCTTTTTTCATCTAATAAAACAATACTGTCTGCAACTGACATAAACTAAGGAAAATCATCTTGAACTTTGTCCTGTCGGTTCATCCATAACTAAGGCCAAAAAAGTTGGACCCAAAGTAAACATTTGATGCACTCCTATTGTAATAGGCAAATCCCTAATGTTTCAATATTCAGTTATGTTATCATTAATCCATACACGCCCTTGACAAGATCTATTTATTTTCACCAATATTTTTTTCATAACTCCACCTAAAGTCAGCTGTATGCACATAGGCTCTTTGTAGATCAATAAAAAACATATGTATATTATTTTCGTGAATTATACCATTAGCGTTATGGCATAAAGCCAAATTTAGTTTATCAGCCTATACTAGATCTCTTATGGACAAGGAAATGCAATACACCTAATATTACATCATGATGCTTGAGAGATAAATATTGGCACTCAATTTAATTGTGATATGATAGTTCCTTAGGATTTGCCTTCAACTTCTGTTTTTTGCTCTATAAGTACATAGAGGTTGCGGCAATAACTTCAGCCAGAGTTGCTTGAGGGATGGCTAGGAACGGCATATGCCTCTTTTGAACAAGAGGAATGCTTCCCAATGCTGGTTTCATGGGTTTCATGCATTTAGGCTTGATTCAAGTCCTTAGGCAGACTCTTCCTTTTATTGTAATATATCCATCCCTTCATAGATGAATTCCAAACAAAATTTTCCAATTTACATATACTATATATATATTGTTGTCAAGAGTGAATTTCTCTTTTTATTATTTTGTTTTTTGGATTCCTGTTGCTTCCTGCATTCAAGTCATTAATTAATCAAGACACATTGACATCTTCTTCAATCTTCATGGTTGCATGATTGCATAATATGGGTGCTACACTTGATAGGATGATGGAGCCCAGCTCTAATAGAAAAGAAAAGATATATCACTATCTCAAAATCCTAAAGCTGCACTAGGTGTTGAGTAGCAATTTAGTGGACAAGAACAACAGCATTTGATCCACTTTCATGTCTTGTAGAGCAAGAAAAAATGGGTACTTGCTAAATAGGATCCTTTTTCGTTGAAGCCTGATAAGTGTTGTACATTAAATCTATTAAGGATTTGGTGATATTTTACTGAGCACATATCATTTGGAAGATTGCGACAATGTCTAGTTGGTTACTTTAATTAGTACAATAGAGATTCTTGTGGTATAATTCTCTTACATGCTGGTGCTTCTGTCTCTTTATCAGATACATTACTAGTATATCTATGGATGAAAATATTTGTATTGGTCATAACCGTATCGCTATCAATTATATTGGGTAATATTTATTAGTATTGGACATATCAGACGCAATTTTTTTTGTGAATATTAACTTGGCAGAAAAATATATGTTGATATATCAGCTAATTTCAAATATATTGTCCGATGCAACAACATATCGCGATTTTGTTGTGGCATAAGAAATATTTAAATTGGGGGGTCTCTTACCAATATAGATCAATATTTTACGTATATCACCAGTGTTGTCGCCTTAATCAGCTAAAAACAAATATATATATTTTTTGCATTAGTTATTGTCATAGCAGATTTTGACTTGGAATTTCATCATGCTATTCATTGATAAAATAGCTCACTGCTCACCCCATTTTCCTTGCTTGCTATCCAAGAGGATAATAGATGAAAATTGAAATCGTCTTTCTGATCAGTAGTGTGCCTAATGTCAATGAACTGGAGTTTTAGTTGGCAAAAGGAAAGGACGATAGAGGGGAAATCCTAGGTTTTTCTTCCATCAAGAATAATTGTACTAGGTTTGATAACATGGAATAAAGCTAGAGAACATGAAGTAAGTATGAAGCCTTTTAAGGAAATATGATTTTATCATTCCATCCATATCTTATAATTTGAATTTCTATCATCAAATCAGTTTTTCCCTCAACAAGAATTCTGAGTAGTTGTATTATTTAACATGAACCGTCACAAGTGCCCCAGAAAGTGTAGCATGGTTCTGGATGACCATTTTGTTCCCTATAAGTCCAGATGAAATGGGACGAGACTGGGATGATTGTAAGCTATCAAAGAACCTATAAAATTGGGAGAGTTTGTATCATCTTTCTTTAAACATTGGCAGATATACATCGATATTTAGCCCCCTGATACAAATATTTCCTAATGCTGCAACAATGTTATGGATATGTCACCATATCAGTAATATATTACGATATATCAGCTGATATTTAAAATATTGACCAATATAACCTCGTCAGTTTACAATTTTTAGGAACCCATGTATCTAATACGTATTTGTCTGATATGTCCGATACTAATATCACCACGATCAACACTGTTACTGATATTTTCATCCATTTCGGTGTAATGTTTGTGGGAAAAGGTGATTTGAAAATACAATAAGCTTACGTTTGCCCATTTGAATCAAGTGAAAAGTGTGTAGCAAGTCTCAGATGACTGGCTCAAGTTTGTTCTTCTGCACTTAGGCTTGTTTTTTGTCAGCAATATGCAGGTTTGGCTTATCTGTTGTCAAACCTGCAATTTCTAGGTCATATCCATGAATTTGCAGGGATTTTTGCGCAAACTGTAAAATTTGCAGTTTCAAGTCTGATTTTGAAGCTAGTTAGATGACTCATCTGATTTAAGGCCCTATTTTTGGAGAGTTATTGTGGTCTTCTCAGCGTGGAAACTCCTATATCCATCCAACAGCTCAAATTAGAAGTTGGATAAATAAATAGTAATGATTGAATAGTCATTTAAATCACATGACATAATTTTCACCATTCAATTACCCAAATTCTAATTTTGACCGTTGGATAGATATGTGAGAGCCTTCCCACTAGAAGGACCATAATAGCACTCTTCTTTCTTATGGTTAATTGATAAAATGTTTAATTATTTAACCATGTGCTATTGCCTTCTGTCCTTGTAGTATCCATGCTGGCATGTTTTGCAATCTATGTCAGAATAAGAATGTCCGAGTCTGCCTTTGAACCCCGGATATCTGTTGATTCTCATATTAGTGCATGTGACATGGATTTGCTGCCGATTTTTTTCTGCAAAATTGTGGTTGACACTTTGCTGCAGAAAGTGTTACAAGGCCCATGTTCACTATGGTTGAAAATTTTGAATATCGATATTGGTTGCAATCATATTATATCTAGCGGTATATGTATCAGTATTAGACGTAAAAAAATTCTTGTGGCAACATTAGAAGCAAGTTATATAGTAAGATTTGATAATATATCGATATTGGTTGCAATCATATTATATCTAGCGGTATATGTATCAGTATTAGACGTAAAAAAATTCTTGTGGCAACATTAGAAGCAAGTTATATAGTAAGATTTGATAATCTTTAATTATCTATTTATATATTTAATGAGTTTTTCTCAAATTTTTGAAAATTAATCATGACATCCTTTTAGATTATTGAAAAATACTCAAAAATTTTTCATCTATGTATATTTTGTCTCTACAGAACATGTGAATTTAGGAGTTTTAAAAGATTTAGGATTATATATATTTAAAATATGTAGATTCAAGTTTTTAAAAGCGAAGCGAACAAAAAAATGGCCTATACATGTTGCTATATTGACCATTATATCATTCGCATTAGCCGACATAGTAACGTATTGGGATATTTATCCAGTATCGAAAAACATTTGTGTCGAGCTTCCCTATGTCGATAAATATTGGCCAATATTTTCATTCATGCTTTGATCTACATTCCATTATTGGTTATGCATGATTCTGATTTAGATGGATTTATCATCTGAACTTGACTATGAAGTGTGAGTCTGTATTGAAAAAAATCTCTCTCTTTCCCTTGGGTACAAATTGCAGCTTAAGTGAACATATTGGAATTAGAGTCCAGATTGAATAGAGGCTTCTTCACTTCTTTCTTGTGAAAAATTAAGCACAGGACCACCATTTTGCATTGTTCTTATAAACAAAATGAGATCTTTCTTTTTTATTGCCTTCCTTTTGTTGCTTTTATACCTAGAAATTCAACCATTTTGGTGAGGGCTTCTATTTATTAGCGTACACTCATTGTTTGTAAACAATTTTATTTTTATGATAAGATTATTTTGGTTTTG
>JAODPA010007504.1:0-13777 GCA_025585075.1 Nepenthes mirabilis | reverse complement strand
AGTTGTAAGAAAAATTAGGATATAAGAGAGTAAAAAAGTGAAGGATTTGGTTTCTTAATTTGTAAAGTTTTGAGTGGTGAGATGGCTAAAGCTCTGTATTTGTTTTCCAAATTCTGCTTTTCTCACTTTTAAGAGAAGTTGGCATATATATAATCATATTGTCAGTTAGTAATGATAACCTAAAGAGAAATAGTTAATCATAATTTGAGTGATTACTTGATTGAAAATTGAATCATTTGATATGTTTTAAATGTAATGTTTATAAGTGTAACATTTACCACCAAAATTTATTAACTATTTATTTGAGTTAACCGAAAAATTAAAATAATCCTCCAAATCCTTTAACTATTCAATATGATTAACTTTTTAATTTAATTAATTAATTGTCCATTTAGAATATCGGCTTTTAGTATACTCAGTAGTCTGATTATTTAGTTATTCAGCAATTCAGTCAAATATTTTTCTAATCCATACTTAACTTTTATTATCTGAATTTGATCTTAACAATTTAATTGATCAAATTTGATGCGCCTTGAATTCAAGTTTTAAACAGGTTCTAGTTAAGTCGCCTGTTTGAGACCGACTCCATCCATTGAGTTTAGATCCTACACACCACAACTACGAATAAGAGGTCAAGTTACGGCGGGAGGTTATTCCATTGAAAATACTCTAATGCTCAAGTCAGTAAACGACCTTCGAATTAAAAATGTGAAAGTAAAGAGATGCAATGAGAATACAGAGAGTGTTCGTGATGGGGGAGTGCTCTCAATGAGAGACTTTGGTTGCTCATGAGGAGCGAATTCTCTAAATACTGTGTTCATTGAAAATGTAGTAGCAAAGAGAGGTAGAGAGTTATGATGTCGGAAGCATGAGAGCTTGGCAATAGAAGACTTTTGCAGGCAAGTGAGAGTGTGTCTAGGAGTGAAAACTCCATAACCTTTTATAGCCACTGTGCTGGGCTGTCTTCCTTGTGTATAAGGGTTTAATTTCCCGCTCTATTGGGATCGTTGCCTTTTCTTGCGTGGAGCCTTTATTGCAGTAACGGTCATTGGATTTATTACATTCCTTCTACGTTCTATAACCGTTAGGGTTTACTGCAGATAGGAAGGGATTCTGGTGCTTTTCTTCAGGGATGCACGTCAATCTTGGAAGCAACGGTTACCATGGAGATTTCCTTCTGTGGAAAGTATGAAATTAGGGGAGAAGACCATTGTAAATTGAAGACAAACACGTGGACCAATGAGACGTGTGAGTCTCGATTTTTAGCCAGTCTTCTGGCCACGCTCCCGTTCAACGAAAGCGTTGACATTCTTGGGCCCAAGTTGACCATCCAGCTCTTGGGCTTTTGCTAGCTCATTAACCTTCCGTTCGGTCAACGGCTTGTGTTGACCGTCCAGGTATAAATAGGCTGTTGTGTATTTGGGTCGTTCCTCCTTCCTGGGCTAGCTCACTATAGGCGTACCCATCACTAGCTTTCCATGCTGGTAGTCTAAAATTTTTGCCTCCAACATGTTCATGATGGGATGAGCCTGACTTGGATACCTTGGTGAGGAAGTTAACAATGACTCCTGATCTGTTGATTTCATAGCTTGTAGTGGTTGGCCATAGAGTCAAGATCCGAAGAATTGATGAGGGAAGTATTGACCAAATTTATTGACCGTCTAGGCAAAATTCAGAGGAATGATGAAGAAAGTATTGACCAGATTTGTTAACCGTCTGGGCAAAATTTTGGAGAACTGATGAAGGAAGTATTGACTGGATTTGTTGACCGCCTGGACCAGATTCTGAAAAACTGTTGAAGGAAGAGTTGACCGGATTTGTTGACTGTCTAGGCCAGAATCTGAAGAACTGGTAGAGGAAATATTGACTGGATTTGTTGACCACTTGGACCAGAATCCAGAGAACTGGTGGGAATTAAATCGACGCACTATCATGCCAAAGGATTGTCAGTCAAAAAGTTGGCCACATATTAGTATGCAGTAAATTTATGATCCCAGTAATTAATTGCCTGAGTATCTGATTCAACTGCACCCTCTCTGGAAGTGACACGTGTCCACAATGATGGGAACACGTTTAGTAGACAGTTCTCCTCCTCATGCGTTCACATACTTTGAAGTATTTTGTCCATTCCTTTTTAAACTTTCCATGCTTTCTTCCTGAAAATTTTTTGAGTGTTCTACTTCCTTCCTTCTCCCGTTTCCATGGTGTCCTCTGTAATCCAAATTGCTTCAGTGATTAAAGCCAGTGAAGTAAAGACATCGTACGTCTTGTACAACATTCTGAAAGAGCTCGTCTTCATAATTCCCAACAAAGAAGATAGGGCATGCTCTCCTCATGATGGCTGCATCACCATATACAAGGCCCACCTTAGGAGTGGGTTACGCCTTCCAGTCCTTGATGAGCTATAGGACATTTGTACTCCTCTTTAGGTCCATATCGCACAGCTTCATACTAATATTGTGCAATACATGTGCTCACCCTGTTTTTTTTTTCTACCACCATATGAAACTGCTAATGGTAGAGCGGTTAGGGTGATGTTTAAGTTCATCCAGAGTGGAGAGTGGATTTCCCTATCTCCACGAGGGCTCCTGATCAGCAGTGTCATCTACGATTCTTTGAAGAACAGAAAGAATAGGTTCTTTTTCATGCATGTTGACTCGTCCTAGCCCCTGCCCAGGGATTGGGGCAGGGTGCCAGACATTTACACTGGGACACCTACGGACTAAGAGACTGTTGCTATGATGTTGTTCCTGAAGGTGGTGGAGGACCATCTCCTAGAGTTTTGGAGAGATCACTTGGTTTCCCATGAGGAAGCCAAGAGGGCACGGTGGGGACTGCCTTCTCCAGTCTGCAAGATGAGGGTGCCTTCCCATAAGAGGAAGACTGGCGCCATCACCATTGACCTTGTCAGTGCGCCTCCCAACGAAGAAACTCCTAAGACTCTAAGGTAGAAGAAGGCGGCAATGGTGATGCCTTCTTCTTATTCTTCTTCTTCCACAGAGCCAGATTATGTTTTGGCTAGCCTGTTCACTGGAGTAGGAGATAGTTCTAGCATAGGCAGTGTTGAGGCTACTGTGGAGGCATATAGGGCTAGACTAGGCTTTGTTGTGAATAGCGTTATTCTTGCTCTACCGTAGCCGGAGCACTTGGCAATGGAGTTGGTGTTACCTGCAGAGCTTCCAGCAATGTAAGCTATTTAGCAGCCAGAGGTGCCAGATGTGGAGCCTGAGGAGCCTGCTGCCGGAGAGCTCCAAGAGGTGCTAGAGGAGCTTGCTTTCGGAAAGCTCCTGATGGCACCTGAGGTGCCAATCGCTGGAGAGCCCTTAGAGGCCATTGGCATCACTATTGAGCTAACGGAGGAGCCTGCCATTAGAGAGCCCGCTGAGGCGGTTGGCCTTATTGAGGAGTTGCTTGAGGAGTCTGCGGGGGAAGCCTCTGCTAAGTTTGTTTAGGAGACTACTGTTTCCAGTCCTCCATCGTCAGGCCCAAGGTCTTGTAGCAGGCCAATGAAGCCAGTGCGCAGAGTTTGACAAGTAAATCTTTGAAATCTTCCTTCTCTTTTCTTCCTCTGTTGCTCGTTACTTAGCGTTTTCAGCTTATATAGGAGGAGAAAATAACTGGTGCAGTTGACAAGGAATTGTGCAACGGGACCTGGTGATCTCTGATCGTGACAAAGAGATCGCCTGATTCGAGGAGGAAATGAAGCTACTTAAGGCGAAGCCCCAGGAGGACACAACTACTCTTCAAATTATGTTGTTAAGTTTGGAGGAGGAGAACAGTAGACTAAAATAGGAGAATGCCAAGTTGAGAGAGGAAGCTAATCGGGTGGTGAGGCACACTGACCAACTCTCAGGACAAATCACATCTCTGGAGAATGAGCTAGCTACTTGTATACGTCCCCATGAGGTTTCTGGGATAATGTGGGCATGGTTGTTGGAAGGCATCAACCTCTACCGACACATTGCACGGCTAGTTGACCCTAATTATCTAGTTGATGTTTTTGACCCAACAAATTGTTCTGTCCAACGTCGCGAGAACCTCGTGGGAAAGTCCCAGAGTGGTCAGGGGCCACCACCGCCTCCTCCTGGGGTCTCTGCTCCACCATAGACTTTTGTACCCTTGCACTTTTTATTTGTAGTTGTGAATGTGCAAATATAATCAATAAAATGATCATTTTACTAATGTTCTACATCTTTGCCTTTGTTGCTGTTTTTCACTTACTTCTTGTTGTGTTAACCGGCCAACTTGGTGCATTGAACGCAAGTCGGCTGTCCACCTCGCTTGAGACTTTGTGGCACTCGTTGATGGACTTAAGTCCTGGAGAAGACATCAAGGTGAATCCTGATGTCGCATCAAGCCTGTTCCACACTCGTGCGTGAGTAGAGGCTTTGTGATGCTGCCTAGATATGAACTTGGGCCGCGAGCTTTTAGACGGAGTGCTTTGCTCTTGTCGACCGCCGTTGATTGACCACTTAGCTCTCTATAAAGGAGGTTGTAACGTGTACTATTTCAGCCCCCTAAGATTTTGACCGCAAACGGGTCACTTGGTTGATCAAGGTTTAATTCGACCACCAACGGGCCGTTTGGATGACCAAGATTTAATTCGACCGTTCATGAGCTACCTAGATGACTAGGGTTTAATCCAACTGCTCATGGGTTGCCTGAATTACCATGGTTTAATTCGACCGCTCATGGACCACCTGGATGACTAGGTTTAATTATGAATGAATGAAAATTGATCCCACTTAGTGGCAGTCTAAATCGTTTATATGACCCTGCAAATATACACACATACACAAGGAACATAAAAGAAAGAATAAAACATGGTTTAAATGAAAAAGTATTCTTATTTTATTAATATCAACATGTATATTACAAGCATGCACGTGCAATATGAATGACCTACCTGTACCCTTACTTGAAGTAGCGCTTGAGATGGATCGTATTCCACATCCGTGGGACCAATTTGCCATTCTAGGTTCGGAGTTTATATGCTCCATTCCACAGAACAGCTAAGACTAGAAAGAGACCTTTCCAGTTTGAGGAAAGCTTATTCCAGTTGGTAGTCCTACCCGTAACTTCAATATTTCGCGAGACTAAGTCTCCAATTTTGAATTACCGTGCTTTTACCTTCTTGTTGTAATAATGGGCGACTCGTTTTTGGTATGCTGCTGTCTGCATTTTAGTAGCATCGCAGGCTTCTTCTAGCAAGTTTAGGTGTTCCCTGAATTTTTAGGAGTTATCTTATCGGTCGAAAGCTTCAACCCTAAGATTTGGAAGACCGATCTCAACTAGAATCACCACTTCAGTCCCATATCAGAGACTGAAGGTCGTCTCGTGAGTTGATTCCTTTGGAGTAGTCCAGTAAAACCATTGGACGGAGGGTAGCTCATCAACCCAGGAGCCCCTTGCATCCTCCAGCTTGGTCATTAGACTGTGGAGTAGCGTCCGGTTTGTAACTTCCACTTATCCATTTGCTTCTAGGTACAACATTGAAGTGTGGACCAATCTAATGCCTAGATTGGTGCAATACTTTGTAAAGCATTTTTCTGAGAATTGGGTTCTACTGTCGATCACAATGACCTCGGAGACGCTAAATCTACTGACTATACTCTCATGGATGAATTCTAGAGCTTTGAGCTAGATGATCTTGGCCAGTGTGGTAGCTTCAACCCACTTAGTGAAATAGTCAATACCCACAATGATGAATTTTCTTTGCCCAGTCATGATGAAAAATGGGCCGAGAATATTAAGCCCCCATTGTGTGAAAGGCCAAGGAACTTGAAGAGATCTCAACTTAGCGGGCGGCTGGTAGTGAAGATTGCCATGGACCTGGCAATTCTCACATTTCTTCACGAATTCCATGGCGTCCTTCTTCATCGTCGACGAGTAATATCCCTGGCGCATAATCTTGAATACTAGGTTTTTTCCGCTAATGTGCGATTTGCATATCCCAAGGTGGACTTCGCTCAAGACGTAGTCGGCCTCCTTAGGAGTATGACACCGGAGGTACGAAGTCAAGTAACTACGGCGATATAGCCGTCCCTCAACTATGGTGTACCAGCCGATCGTCTTTTTGATCTGCTTGGCTTCATCCGCACTCTCCGATAGTGCTCCATCAGTCAAGTATCTCTGGTAAGGCGTCATCCAGTTTTCCATATCAATGATTTGCATTGTTTTCTGTTCCTCAGTGTTGGAGTGTTCAGGACTTCCAGAATATCCCTCGAGTACTACTCTGAATTTTCAGCTGCCATTACCCTAGCAAGTTGGTTGACCTTCCAGTTCTCAATTCTAGGGACGTGGACCAGGTTCAATTTGTCAAATCTCCGGGTGGCATCCTTTGCCTTAGCCAAGTATTTGGCTAAGTGAGGGTTGCACGCCTCGAAGCTCCCATTTACCTGATTAACGACTAGCTTAGAGTCACTGTAGACAGTTAGTCATCTGTCAGAGTACTCTTTGGCTAGTCTTAACCCGACTAATAGGGTTTCATATTTGACAACGTTGTTGGTGGCCTGAAAGTCAAGTCTAAGAGAGTACTTCATCTCAAACCCACCTAGGGTCCTTAGGACCACTCTGACACCACCGCCTGAGTCCGTAGACAATTCGTCTACATTGAGAACCCACATCAGCTCTTCCCCCTGCTGTTATGGGTCCTCAATGGGCTGTTCATCAAAAATTAGTGTCATTGTCTCGACAATGAAGTCGACTAGTGCCTGCCATTCGATGTTTGGTCTGGGCCGAAACTCAATGTCAAACTCTCCTAACTCTATAGCCCACTTAACCAGCTGTCCAGAAACGTCAGATTTTTAGAAAATACTCTTCAGTGGCTGGTCGATCATAACGACCATGCGATGAGCCTGGAAGTAAGGTCTCAGCTTCCAAGTGGAGAAGACAAGAGCCAATGCTAACTTTTCTATACGCGGGTAACGCGTCTCTGTGTCGATTAACGTCTTGCTCACATAGTAGACAAGCCATTGAGAGTCGGAGTCCTGGCATATAAGGACAAAGTTAAGGGCCACCTCTGACACTACCAAGTAGAGGTATAACTTTTCTCCGTCCTTGGGTGACGTCAGCAACGATGGACTAACCAGGTACTGCTTTAATTTGTTGAAGGCTGCCTTGTATTTTGCAGTCCACTAGAATCCGTTCGCTTTTGTCCCCCTCGGAACTTGAAAGAAAGGTTGATACTTGTCCCCCGACTTGGCCAAGAAGCGGGACAACGCTACCAGTTGTCCGGTTAGCCTCTGGACATCCTTGTCTCTCTATGGCGGAGTCATGTCCATGATGGCCTTGATCTTCTCCGGGATTGCCTTGATCCCTCGTTGAGAGATGATGTGACCCAAGAACTTCCCCGAAGATACTCTGAAAATGTACTTGGAAGGATTCAACTTCAGATTATGCACGAGGAGTACCTCGAAGGACTCATCTAGATCCTGAATGTGGTTGTTGGTGGTCTTGCTCTTGACGAGTATGTCATCGACATACACCTCCATATTATGGCCGATCTACTTCTCGAATATCTTGTTACGAGCCTTTGATAAGTGGTACCCGCATTCTTAAGACCAAAAGGCATGAGTTTATAGCCGTAGATACCTTGGTCCGTCATAAATGAGATGTGCTCCTCATCCTCTGAGTTCATCCGAATCTGGTTGTATCCCGAGTACGTATCTATGAAATTCAATAGCTCATGTCCAGATGTCGAGACCACCAACAAGTTGATCCAGGGTAAAGGAAAGCTATCTTTTGGGCAGGCTTTGTTAATATCAGTGACGTCGACACACATCCATTATTTTTCATTACTTTTCATTACCAGGATGACGTTGAAGAGTCAGTTCGGATATTGGACTTCTCTAATGAAGTCGGCGTTCAGCAGCTTCTTTACCTCCTCCCGGATAGCGATGAGTTTCTCCACGAAGTGGTTTCTCCACTTCTACTTGATGGGTATATAGTCCGGATCAAGGCCCAACTTGTGGACCATTACTCTGGCCAAAATTCTAGGTATGTCAGCTGGAGTCCATGCGAAGACGTCAGCATTCTGTCGTCAGAATGCTATTAGCTTGTTGCGCAGTTTCCCGATGAGTGAGCCCCCAATCTGTATGCACTTCTCTGGGTCCTCCAATTTCAGTGGGATTAGATCAATTGCCTCACAAGACTACGCCTGCTGCAAAGTTGCTTCATCTCGATGGTCAAGCTCTCCTGTTGCTTTAATGTTGCCACTCGAAGCAATTTGGGACATATAACATTTCCGTCCAGTGACTTGATCACCCAACACTTCACTAATACCGCAGGCTGTTGGGAACTTCATCTTAAGATATGGTATTGAAGTGACGACTCCAAACGCTATTAGGTGCGAGTAGCCTAGTGTGGCAATGTACACAAAAGTCAGGTCAACGACCAAGAATGTGAGTGTACGACTTGCTGTTTTTTGGTATGTACCTAGGGTGACCTCCAACTGGATCATTCTTTGGACGGATACCGGCTCATTATTACGGCCATAGAGTGGGCCTTTGATAGGTTTCAGTTGACACTTTTTTAAACCAAGTTTAAAAAAGGCATCAAGATAAAACAAATTACGAGAACTTTTATTATTAATAAAGACTTATTTCAGTTGGTAGTCAACGCTATTGCCCAAAACAAGCGCGAATACAATAAGGAAATCTACATAGGAGGAGATTACATGTTCCATGTCATTATCACTAAAGCTAATGACGTTGTCTTTTGTACGCTGCTTCTTCCGCCAAGTCTACTACTCCTTACGATCCGTTGGGGTCTTGGCCGGCCAGATTATGATCATATTGACCACTCCAATCATGACTCGATTCCATGGTTGAGAAGGCCTTTGTCCTTCCCTGCCTGAAACACCGAAACTCTATCTCGGGTTCCTAATGAACCCGGTGAGGTGCCCCTCCACATGAGCTTCTCGATCTCCCGCTGGGGCATCTTGTAGTCCTCCGTGGAGTGTCTAAGAGGTCGATAAAAATTACAGTATTTGGCTGGATTTCTTCTCTCCACTTTCTTAAGTGATTTTGGCTACTTAAGGAACTTTTTTCCACGGATCTGTATAAGGACGTTGGACCGTGTGTCGGTCAGGGGTGTAAGATTGATCGGCCTGTAATCCCTTCACTCCAGTGCCTCGATCCTGTGCTACTTCCTACAGGAGTGATCACCGCTGTTGTGCTTCCTCTTTCCCTCGGTCGGAAAAAAGCGAGGCTGTTCGGTCCTTTCAGGACACTTAGCTTTGTTGGCTTCTTTGACTGCTGCATAGGCCCTGGTGATAGATTTTGCTTCCTGGAAGGTCTACGAATTCTTATATGGCAAGTGCGTAAAGAAGTCCTCATGCGTTAAAGTAGATATGAAACCGTAAAGTTTTATCTCTTTCGTGAGCTTGGAAATCCTTCTAGCCTCCACTACAAAGCGATTTTAGAAACTTCTTCGGGTTCTCCCCCTACTTCTGCTTGATGTGGGATAGATTGTGATGGAATAGATTTTTTTTTCCTCAGAAGCTTCCGTCAAGACAGAAAAGGATTAATGGACTAAAATATAAAGCAAGACTTCTGTAGAAATTTCGGTAGAATCTCCTTTGTACTTGGATGAAAACCCAAGAATATAACCTGTATGATCAACCTTACTAGCACCCACTATCAATTATATTACAATTCTTCCTACAACATGCATACACAGGATCACATGTGCCATTTATGGCATTAATCTATAAAACCATCAACTACACTAACAGTTCAATAACGAGATACCGTCTAAGACCTGTACAACATATCCAAAAGTTTAGAACGTAAGCTAAACTATTAATCTGCAGAAGTATAATTTTCCTTTTTACCATCACATACATCATATGCATTGTATACAAAACCCACATGTGTATAAATATCCGTAGATACAAGATTCATATACAAAATCATGTGTCTAGTTAAGTCTTTATATCAACTGGTTCTCCCAAAGTAGCTCCAAAAAGTTTCAGGTCCTCAAAAGTCTTCAGAAATTTCTTTCAATCACTCTTTCTTGTCGGGCATTAATTCTATTGTCTCATCTGGAAATAGTGATGTAGAACGGTCATGAATCTATACAGAAACAGAACGGTTAAATAGAATATAATCTAGGAAACAGAGAAAGCATACTTTGATGATATTAAACTCATAAATCAGAATTCAGTAATTAAAAATCAGTAATCAGCATAATCCAGAAAGCAGATTCAGAAACTTCTCTGTTATTCAGAACAGTACAGTAATCAGTATGGAACAGAAATCAGTACAGTAATGGCGGCACAGAATAGAACAATGATAAAACAGAACGGTAACAAACCCTGTCAGTATACCCTACTAGCTGAGGGGACGAATGATCGATGATAGATTGTGTTCACTCCACATAATCAAAGGCTAGAAATAGTAACAGAAGATCCCATCTCATGGGAACAGTACGGTGTGCCACCCTAAGGTAGGCCAGAAACAGAAACTTTTCTCCTGACTATCATACCCCGAAGAAGGGCGGACCACATATAACTTCATGGACAAAGTTATCTTCGATCATCACTGTAAAATTCTAAGGCATGCCGGAGAACCTAACCAGACTGTAATCAATCCTGGGTCCTAAATAACAGTATCAGAAATAATTTCTCAACTGAAAACCTTCTTTCGTAATCACAGTTTCACAATTTCCTTTCAGTTAACTCTAAAATGTTCAGAACATATAGTAACGGTCTGAAAACTCATTCAGTTTTACTTCGGAAGTGCATGAAAATTTCATCGGTATAAGTCCGTGCAAATTTTCAAAAACAAATTATATCGAGAGCTTCATTTCAGTGCCAATTAACTTTTATATAACAGGTGCTACGGTTAAAAATCATTAAAACCCTTTTATTTTCATACCTAGGGCTTCGCCAAAACTTCTGTACTCAAATCGATCACTAAATATGTGTTTATTCGTGAAATTAATGCCATAAATCCTTACAAATATACTAAATCATGCAATTTAACCAAAAATTCTCAATATTTTCGAGTTAGGGTTTCATCGCAAGCTTCTAGGACCAAATCGAACACTATTTACATGCTAGTTCATAAAATCGAAGCCAAAACTTGCAATAAATATGGATAAATATAAAATCTAACCGAACAATCGAGGAAAACACGCTTTATTTACTTTAAATATGCAACAATATTTTAGAGCTTTTTTATCAACTTTAAAGCAAGAGGAAACGATAAAAAAGAAAAACAACGTCCGAAATACACTTGCCTTAACCCGATCTACCGTTATTGTTACCAGGTGTGGATTGAAACAAGTGATTTTTCCTTTCTCCTCTTCTCTTCTTCCTCTTCTTTGTGCGTGCTTTGCTCTCTCTCTCTCACTTTTCATTTTCCCCATTCATTTTATAACAAAAACGAAGTCAGCATACGGGCAAAAGTCAAGGCTGCACTCGAGTGCGTGTCGAGCACGCTGCGAGCGGGCAGCCACTGGATTTTGGCACCCACTGCAGCACCTCGAGCGCATGGCAGGCGCCACTCGGCTGCTTGCTGATCTCAAATATTTTTCTAACTTTTTACTTTCAACCATCATTTTTCAATGTATACTTAGCCTCTTGATGATTATCATCATTTTAATTATTCCCAATTATCATGTTTTTGGTTCCGGGGCCCACACTCTCCCCCACTTAAATAAATTCCGTCCTTGAAATTAAATACAACTACATACCTCAAGAAAAAAGTGGGGATATTTGCTTCGGATTTCCTCTTCGTGCTCCCAAGTGGCCTCTTCCGGTGAATGATTTCTCTAAGGTATCTTCACCAGGGGAATGGTCTTCATATGCAACCTCTGTTCCTTTCCAGAATATCAAAAGGATCAATGAATCGCAGTTTCAATTTCCCCTTCACTGCAAACCGGAACGTGCCCTTGGATAGTGAGACCTTCAGAAATACAAGATCTCATACCTCAAAGCTCAAATTATCATGGATCAATTTAATCTTTTCCGCCGTTTCTTTCACAATCTCCGGGCCCAAAATCCTTTCATTACCAGTCTCCTCTCAGTGAATCGGCGACCTATATTTTCTCTCATACAACGCCTCAAAAGGTGCCATACCGATACTAACTTGATAGCTGCTATTATAAGCAAATTCAGCTAGTACCAGATAAGTGTCCCAAGTTCCTTTCATCTCCAGAACAGAGGCCCTTAACATATCCTCAAGAATCTGAATGGTACGCTTAGATTGGCCATCAGTTTGAGGGTGATATGCAGTACTGAATTTCAACTCTATTCCCAACTCCTTATGCAAGCTCTTCCAAAATCTCAAGACAAAACGTGGATCTCTATCAGACACAATGGAGGCAGGAATTCCATGAAACCTCACGATCTCATTCACATACCACTGAGCCAACCTATCACGCGAATAGGTGGTCCTGATCGTCAAGAAGTGGGCTGATTTTATCAGCCGATCAACTATAACCCAAATGGCATCATGATTCCTAGGAGTCGTCGGTAGGCCCGATATAAAGTCCATAGCAATGTCTTCCCATTTTCAACTTAGGATCGGCATAGGCTGTAACAATCCAGAATGCTTCCTCCTCTCAGCTTTCAGTTGTTGACATACCAAGTATATCTCCACATAAGCCATGATATCTCTCTTCATATTCCTCCACCAGAAGGTTTTCTTCAGAACGTAGTAACAAAGAGAGGGAGAGAGCATTATGATGCCGAAAGCATGAGAGCTTGGCAATGGAGACTTTTACAGGCAAGTGAGAGCATGTCTTGGAGTGAGAACTGTATGGCCTTTTATAACTACTGTGTTGGGCTGCCTTCATTGTGCAGAAGAATTTAATTCCTGCGCTCTATTGAGATCGTTGCTTTTTATGATGTAGAGCCTTTATTACAGTAACGGTGGTTGGATTGATTGCTTTCCTTTTACGTTCAGTAACCGTTGGGGTTTATTGCAGACAGGAAGAAGACTCTGATGCTTTCCTTTAGGGATGTGTATCGATCCTGGAAACAACCGTTACCATGGAGCTTGCCTTCTGTGGAGAGTATGAAATCAAGGGAAAAGACCGTTGTAACTTGAAGACGGACAAGTGGACCAATGAGACGCGTGAGTCCCAGTCTTAAGCCGGTCTTCTGGCTACGCTCCCGATCAGCATATGTATTGACCATCTTGGGCCCAAGTTGACCGTCCAACTCTTAGGCTTTTGCTGGCTCTTTAATCTTTTGTTCAGTCAACAATTGGTGTTGACCATCCATGTGCAAATAGGCCATTGTGTATTTGGGCCGTTTCTCCTTTCTTGGCCAGCCAATTACTGGCCCACCCATCAAAATTTCTTCATGATTTATTATTTGTGGTTCATTTATATTAATGAGTTAAATTGATCTTATTTTAGATAATATCTAACAATAATTATAATATTAGTTCACAAATAAATCAACTGAGATTGGAGCTTTTCACGAGCCTATATAGAAACACAACCAATATATTCAAGAGCCCAAACAAACCAAATCCAGACAGAATAATCCTTTATTTTATTTATTTAACGAGTTTCAAAGTGATGTTTTTTCAAATAAACGAGCGACGAAATCTATGATGAAAACAACAAGAACTTCAAGACTGTGGTCGAAATTCTTACCGTGCAGTGCAGTGTATTGTTGAAAATTGTTAACAAAGTTCAAGCACATTTCTCTGCAACAATGTCAACAAGACAATCGCAGAGTTTTTCCGGCATAGAAACTATCGGCATGTGACCGGAACCCTTGAGCACCTTCACTTGATTCACTCCGCCGTTGTTGATC